>CM076680.1:167369755-167667255 GCA_038501925.1 Xenopus petersii | reverse complement strand
TTTGGTGGAGGTCATTAGAACGTCTGTAACAGACTTTCATTAACCCCCTTAGCATTTTAATTTAATTGTTATTCTGTTTTACAAAAAGAATGCTTAGATGTTAAAGCAAATTCTTTAATACCACTTTAAACATTTAAATGCATCAATGATTTTTTTTAACAACAGCCCAGGTGAGTGTTTCATATATAAAAGTTTTCTGCGAAACCACTGTTGACAAATGACTCTCTTGCTAGTTCTTATTGAGGAAAAAAGGGCAAAAAAAAGAGTAAAACAGTGAAGGGGAAGAGATCCAACTAATGGAAGTTTAAGGGGTTCATTTGAAGGGGATGAACTTGATGGGCTTTGGGGTTTTTTTCAACCCAACTTAACTATGCAACTAGCCAACTGGACTTTCTGAGTAATACTGAAATATTTCACTACTAATCCAATTGGCTTCTTCAGTTGAATCCAAGCAGCTTCTTCAGTTCATGTAAACTGAACTGAGCTCCTATGCTCCCCAACTGACCAGCCCATGGGTCACATGAAAGCATAGGAGGGTCCATACATGGTATGACCACCTCTATTGTTTCAATCATTCTGGCAAAACCCATTGATGATTTGAACAACAGGAAGTTGTAGCTTCTCTCCACATCATCATCTCCATCTGCCTAGAGAGTATAGGAGATCAGTTCAGTTTAATGAACTGAAGAAGCTGCTTGGATTGAGTTACTTGGATAAGTAGTGAAATGTTTTCAAGATTACTCAGTAGTCCAATTGCCTAGTTACATAGTTAAGTTGACTTGAAAGAAGTCCATCAAGTTCATCCCCTCCAAATGAACCCCTTAAACTTCCATTAGTTGGATCTCTTCTTCACTGTTTTACTCTTTTCTTGCCCTTTTCCCTAAAAAAGGTAATAGCAAGAGAGTCCTTTGTCATCATTGGTTTTGCAGAATTATTTCATAGCTGAAACACTCATTCTAAACTATTTTCAAAATAATAATGGATGCATTTAAATGTTTAAAGTCAGATTGAAGAATTTAAATTCTTTGGAGTCTCCTAATTTTCAAACAAATCCTGGAAAGACCAATATCCATATGAAGACTGCAGTCCAGTAACTACTGTCATTGGCATATGGACTCCAGAATGAGGCTTCAATGGGTTTATCCAGTTTAACAAGCTATGCCTATAAAGGTACTTCATGCAGGTCATGACATAAACAGTATAGTATCTACTAGTGATAAGTCTGCATCTGTTTGGGTTGAACTGAAGCATTCACTTGGGTGAGTAACTAAGGCGCAAATTCACTAAGCGCTGAAGCGCCATATGCTAGCGTCAATTCGCTAGCGTTTGGCATTTTTGGTACTTCGCAAATTCACTAACGAACGCTGGCGTAAATTCGCTAGTGTTACTTTGCACACTTATGCCAGGCGAATTTTCGCTAGCGATATAACTACGCTAATTCACTAACTTGCGCAGTGTACTGAACGCTACCTTTTACGCTAGACTTCCTTCGCCACCTCAGACCTGGCGAAGCGCAATAGAGTAGATAGGGATTGTTTCCAAAAAAGTCTAATTTTTTTTCTAAGTCCCAAAAAACGCTGGCGTGTTTTCTACATGATGGGTGATAGGCTGAAAAAGATCGAAAAAATTTTTGGGGCTCCCCTTCCTCCCCCCTACATTTCCTGACTCATGGCAACTTACCTAGACAGTGGGCACATGTGTAGGGCAAAATAAAATTTTTATTTGCTGATTTGAAGGTTTTCTAGGCATTTGTAGTGCTGATACGTGTTCCTCCATTGAAATTTGAATTTCGCGCCGTATGCAAATGACCCATCGCTAGCGAAACTTCGCTTCGCTTGGCGAATTAATGCTAGCGCAACTTTGCAAACTTACGCTACCCCTGTGCGCAACTTCGGATTTTAGTGAATTTGCGGAGCGCTGGCGAAAATACGCCTGTCGAAGTGCGGCGAAGTGCGGCGAAGTTGCGCCTGGCGCAACTTCGCATCTTAGTGAATTTGCCCCTTAGTGTTTCTACATTACTGAGAAAGGCCAGTTTCTTTAAACCTATCACTTCTAGAAACCAGAAGATAAGTTCTGGAAATGTTTACACATAGCTCTGTAGATGTTACAATATCCTTTCCTTTTTCCAATAATAAAAAGGAAAAGGAAACTTATTTAACTTCCTAATTAGAGCACCGTGTCACTGGAGGTCAACCAAGCAAGATACTTTATTGAAGGTTTATCTGTTATGCGACAATCAAAAGGAAACAGATTTCTAGACGTTGGCTCATATAAATAAGCACATTCAATTGCACAAAAAAACAACTTTGCCTTGACATATTTATTTCAGATGAAGCCCCAAGATCCCTAGATGATGCCCGGCATCAGACATTTTTAGTGCTGATTTGCTAAAATTCAAGTTTTATTTCTTGAATCAAGATTTAGGTCTTCCAGTAAGAAACCAAAGCAAGGGTGCAAGGAGGAAGTCCTGGGGACACTAGGCTAAATAGAATATACTGTATATATTCCTATTTGTGTAGGCCACTGCTCACAGATGGGCTACGTCTTCTGTATGACGGAAAGCTTTGTCCAACAGATGTCTACCACGGGGTCAGAAAGGATCATTGATTTCTATGGTCCATGCATATATACACAGATACATTATTTAAGAAAGAAAACTTGTCCTCACTCAGCATTAAAGACGGTTTATGTCTGTATACATTTGTGTGTATGCACACAGACATATGATATATGATATCTACTAAGCATGTGGAAGGCATCTGGATGCCAGAAAACTGCACCATGCAACACGGTGTATAGTCGGTGCCTCAGCATGAAAAAGCTCAAGGGACCCACAAATAAGGAACACAGTTCTGCCTCTTTAGCTACACACTTTTCTGTTTCTCTTCCATTCTAGAACAATCTGTTCCAGCATGGAAAAAGCTTTTCCATTTTCCAGGATGCTGAGCCCCCAAATGAAAAGTGCTTCTCATTGATAAGGCTTAGCATTTCATGGGTGTAAGTTTTCAGAGCTGCCACTGAGCTCTGACACCCCATAAAACAGAATGGCGTTCCACGGCTCGGTGTAGTCAAACACATTGTGACCAATTGCCATAAGAAATCTGCTTTGCTTAGTGTGTTAATTTGTTAAACCCTCAACTGACTGCCAGGATACTATGGGGCAAATTCACTAAGATGCGAAGTTGCGCCAGGCACAACTTCGCCGCACTTCACCGCACTTTGCCGCACTTCGCCAGGTGTTGTTTCGCCAGCGCTCCGCAAATTCACTAAAATCTGAAGTTGCGCTCAGGGGTAGCGTAAGGTTGCGAAGTTGCGCTAGCATTGATTTGCTATATAAAGCGAAGTTACGCTAGCGAAGGCTAATTTGCATACGGCGCGAAATTCAAATTTCAATGGAGGAACACGTATCTGCACTACAAATGCCTAGAAATCCTTCAAATCAGCAAATATAAATGTTATTTTGCCCTACACATGTGCCCACTGTCTAGGTAAGTTGCCATGAGTCAGGAAATGTAGGGGGGAGGAAGGGGAGCCCCAAAAAAAATTTAGATCTTTTTCAGCCTATCACCCATCATGTAGAAAACACGCCAGTGTTTTTTGGACTTAGAAAAAAAAATTGACTTTTTTTGAAACAATCCCTATCTACTCTATTGCGCTTCGCCAGGTCTGAGGTGGCGAAGGAAGTCTAGCGTAAAAGGTAGCGTTCAGTACACTGCGCAAGTTAGTGAATTTGCGTAGTTACATCGCTAGCGAAAATTCGCCAGGCGTAAGGGTGCGAAGTAACACTAGCGAAACTACGCCAGCGTTCGTTAGTGAATTTGCGCAGTAGCGAAAATGCCAAATGCTAGCGAATTAACGCTAGCGTTCAGCACTTCGGCGCTTAGTGAATTTGCGCCTATGAACTTACTAATAGTGATGAATGTCCCGTTTCACTTCACCAAAAAATTCGCAAAATTGTGTAAAAATTTTCGAAAAACAACGAAATTTTGCGAAACGCATTTCAATGGGTGTTTTTACCCGCGACAATTTTAACGTGTGCAACAATTTTTCTTGCTCCAAATGCATTAAAGTCAATGGGTGTTTTTCTTATGGCGACTTTTTTGTCCTAATGTATTAAAGTCAATGGGAGTTTTTTCTTATTGCGACTTTTTTATCCAAATGCATTATATTCAATGGGCGTTTTTTCTTATGGCGACTTTTTTTGTCCAAATGCATTAGTCAATGGCCATTTTTTCTTATGGCGACTTTTTTTTCTCCAAATGCATTAAAGTCAATGGTCGTTTTTTTCGCTGCAATTTTTGCCACAGTTTCTCAAAAAAAAAAATCGCACACGGCAAAATTCGTAATTTCATTGCGAATCCATGGCTGCCGAATAAATTCGTTCATTACTACTTACTATGAAAAAATTTGAACTGGGAACCCACCCCCAACAGTAAAAGGAACAGCGATGTGGAGAATACTATGCTGATGTAGACAAAGAAAAGAGGTCCTCTGCACTCACCCATTATGATTAAATATATATAATGTGGATTAAACTATTAAATATGCCCTCCCCTTAAAACAGGGATTTTTTTGTCCGACCTGACTATAGCTGGAAAGGGTGGAAGCTAAAACATGGATTTAGACACTTATCTGTATGTTTTGGTCATAGCCTCATTATACCTTCACCTAATGGTTTAGAATTTAGTGGCGAACACAACTTTTCAGTTTTTTCTATAGTCTTTCCTGATATCCAAGATTTCCCTGTGTTCCACAATTAAATGTTCCAGGTTCCGGTGGCTGCCCTGAATCTGCCTGTATCTATCGAGTCACACTATGCTCTAATGGAAGAATGTTTTGTCTCATGGTGCCTCCCTTTCCTCATTCTTATACTCACTTATCTCTTCTCTAACCCTAACTCCATACCTACTTTATTCTCTGTCAAACAGCTAATTCTTCTTCCTACCAGTAGAAATCTAGTTCATGTTTACAGAACACATCATTTCTTTCATCAGCTTCCCCCACTGTCGGACTGGCCCACCGGGATACCAGAAAAACTCACCCAGGTGTCAGTGGGCCTCTTGCTGCTAAACATTTGGCCTATTTCATGGTCATTCCTTATTTACAGGTCCCATACCTGTATAGTATAATTGGCCAAAATGTCTTGTTACTGTGGCTAATACATCATTGTCAATAAGTCATAACATTGGTCTTTAAATTTATAACCAACTCGCTTCTTCTAACCTCAGCTTTTCTTCAATTCCAATGAATATGTGCCTTTTCTGCTTAGGTAGACTTATAATTCTGCTACCAAAACCAGAATGATTTTGTACAGCAACTATTAG
This sequence comes from Xenopus petersii, assembly GCA_038501925.1. Taxonomy (NCBI): domain Eukaryota; kingdom Metazoa; phylum Chordata; class Amphibia; order Anura; family Pipidae; genus Xenopus; species Xenopus petersii. Next base: position 167,661,931 of record CM076680.1, on the reverse strand, counting down.
TTTTGACCAAGCCTGGCCTCAGGTTTGGATTCTGATATACCGTTTTAAGGGCAATTTTTCAGGTAGCTCTAAGCCGACATAGTTTGCCCTAGGGATGACTCATGAGTAGCCATTGTATACCTTCATGTAAACTTCTCTCATAGCTAAAATAATGTTCTGTTGCATTCCTGTGTGTTGCACTGCTTAGCATAACCTTGTGAAAGATGTTCCTACTTTACGTACTGCTATTGAGTCTGACTTATTGATTATCCACTGCATACCTTAGGCATCAATTACAATGAAACAATTGATACAATGCTATGGGGTGCAAAGCTCACCATCATCATAAAGTGCAAAGGAACCCTTGGACACCTGCATTTTGTAGCTTGAGTGTCTGAATGATGTGCTTGTTTGGTGGTGGTTTGGGATGGGTAGGGGTTAGGAGGACATACCTTCCCACATCCCACTGCCCAACATACATGAATACATGGCTGCAGAAAACAAAATGCACTGTTTTCACATGGTCTTTAAAATCCATTCTACCATACAAGGACCAACAGCCAGAGGCAATGACTGCAGGGCAGGTGTAAAGTGTGAAAAACATGATGGCTTGTGCTTATTTGCACTTTGCATCCTCTTATGTCTTTTTCTTCTTCTCCGTCTTCCAGTTTTTATTCTGCAAGTGCTGAAAAGTTGCCTGCACCTTGAACTCTGGTATCAGTCACATTAAATGGCAACAACAAATATTGGTGTTCTCAGCCCAGAACAGGTTTTTTTTTTACTGACTGTATCTAGAAAGTATTGAACATGTGCATTCTCCACCAAATGTCCTTCTTTATAATAGTTCCAACCTAGGCCTGGACTAGGATTCAAATTAGAAAATATTGAACATGTGCATTCTCCATGAAACATCCCTCCTTATAATAATTCCAACCCAGGCCTGGACTAAGATTCAAAGAACAAAGTGCAAAGAACACTGAGGCCCAAAAAGCCCCCCAACAGACCTACCTACAGACCTACTAAATAATGACTGCTTATGGAATTTTACAGCAGTTCGATTGGCATTTGCTAGAATCCACAGTCCAGTCAGTCCAGACCTGTTCCAACCTCTCCTAGACTTACCTTATTCCCCAGACTGATTCTTTATGTGTTTCTAGAATATGGATTCCACCATGGAGGCTGCTATAGAGGTTGCAAGAAAAGGTCCAGGTTATGGCACTGTCAAACAAACAAAACCATGTTTCTGAGCAGCAAGATAGAATAGCATTTAGAACTACAAAATGCCTTGTCTTGTAGCAATGACTCTAAAATCCCAGTTGTAATAGTGACATTTTGGAAATACAATGAGCAATGTGATAAATCTGTTATTTGGCTTTTGCATAATAATAATAGTTTGGACAGATAAAGTATACCTTATGAGAAAGTCATGGGAAAAAGTACATTTCTACTACATCTGTGTAACATTCTGTGCCCAGATAAGGGTCTTCTATTTTTAATCACAATAAAGGTTATTGGGGGTAACTGACATCCTTGTTTATTTGGCTCTATGAGTTGGCAGAGGAATCAGTGCAGGTGCACAGGATGTCAGGAGCGCTAATACGCTTATTTTAAACTCTGTATTCCTTCTACCTTGCCAAAACCATATTGTGTGCATTGTTATCATGTGGACCAAAAAAAACTCCACCAACTGCACTCATGTTTAAATGTGAAATATTTATCATTTCATGTTGTAAAATGTTGTGGTCTTCATTAAGAAAATATTGATATACTCTCTTATCCGATGGATACAGTAGTATTTCAGCAGTGACATAAAGTTTATTGGATTAACAGAAAACATGCAATGTGGATCATAACAAAATTAGACAGGTGCATAAATTTGGGCACCCCAACAGAGATATTACATCAATACTTAGTTGAGCTCCTTTTGCAAATATAACAGCCTCTAGACACCTCATATAGTCTTTGATGAGTGTCTGGATTCGGAATGTGGGTATTTTTGACCATTCGTCCATGGACAGTCTGCTTCAAATCATCCCACAGATTTTCCATGATATTCAAGTCGGGGGACTGTGATGGCCATTCCAGAATCTTGTACTTCTCCCTCTGCAGAAAAGTCTTTGGAGATTTCCAAGTGTATTTAGGGTCATTGTCTTGTTGGAATATCCAACCCCTGCAGCGTAACTTCAACTTTGTGACTGATGCTTGAACATTATACTGAAGAATTTGTTGATATTGGGTTGAATTTATCTGACCCTCGACTTTAACGAGGGCCCCAGTAGTCCCTGAACTAACCACACAGCCCCACAGCATGATGGCACCTCCACCAAATGTGACAGTAGGTAGCAGGTGTTTTTCTTAGAATGCGGTGTTCTTCTTCCGCCATGCAAAGCGCTTTTTGTTATGACCAGATAACTCAACTTTTGTCTCATCAGTCCAAAGCACTTTGTTCCAAAATGACTGTGGCTTGTCTAAATGAGCTTTTGCAATCAACAAGCGACTCTGTTTGTGGTGTGAGGGCAGAAAGGGCTTCTTTCTCATCCCCCTGCCATACAGATGTTCTTTGTGCAAATTGCACTGAATTATAGAACGATGTACAGATACACCATCTGCAGCAAGATGTTCTTGCAGGTCTTTGGAGGTGACCTTTGGGTTGTCTGTAACCATTCTCACAATTCTCCGCATATGTCGCTCCTGTATTTTCTTGGCCTGCCAGACCTGGGTTTTACAGCAACTGTGCCTGTGGCCTTCCGTTTCCTGATTACATTCCTTACAGTTGAAACTGACAGTTTAAACCTCTGAGATAGCTTTTTGTAGCCTTCCCCTAAACCATGATACTGAACAATCTTTGTTTTCAGATCTTTTGAGAGTTGCTTTGAGGATCCCATGCTGTCACTCTTCAGAGGAGAGTCAAACAGAAGCACAACTTGCAATTGGTCACCTTAAATACCTTTTCTCATGATTGGACACACCTGCCTATGAAGTTCAAGGCTTAATGAGCTAATCCAACCAATTTGGTGTTGGCAGTAATCAGTATTGAGCAGTTACATGCATTCAAATTAGCAAAATTACAAGGGAATCCAAATTTTTACACAGCCAGTTTTTCACATTTGATTTAACGTAATCTCATACAACTGAATACTGCTTCACTAAAAATCTTTGCTCAGAAAACACCCCAGTACTCAGATGTTCCTGGGAAATGAAAGACATACCACTTTTATCTTTTTTTGTTGAAAGTGGAATAAATTATTATGCAGGCTGAAAGGGGTTCCCAAACTTTTTCCTATGACTGTAGATAAAGAGTAAACAGAGGCATTTTCCACCTTTCTTAATCTTCTAACCAAGAAGACAGTACATGAAATTGCCATTGCACAAATTCAGCATATTGGATTCCTTCCATCTGTAAACCAGAGACAGGGCACTGCAAATGGAGGAAGGGAGTTGTTTACACAGAGCTCATTAACTCCAATTAAACTAAGTGAGCCAATCCAAGCAGATGGTCGTAAGGGAGAATGATCCATTAGTTCATTATAATGTACAAAAAATGCCCCAGCACTTTAAATGCACTGTATAAGGTACAAGAAATGTATTTGCACTTTGTACACTGCCTTCCTCCCTTGATGAATTGAGGCAGTTGTGTGTCGTGGGGATCTCCTGTGAGGGGTGGGGATCTCCTAATTAAATTTCAGATTTTTATTCTATTCAATTTGTAATTATTAAATCATTAATTACGTATTTCTCATGGGAAAAAATGGCCAGCCATAACCATGGTATTTGATTTTTTTTTTTTTTAAATCCTCCTCAACAATTATACTGCACCACAAATGAATCATCAATAAATAAAAATGAACAAGAAAGTAATTACATACTAGAGAAATATAAAATAGGCCCTATAAATTCAGACTTATTCCTAATTAACCCCCTTTCCACAAAAAAAAAGTCTAATTTTGCTTTCTCACCCTTTTACCTTAATAGTCGTGCTTGATGTTGTGTGTTCTGTTTGTTCTGCTTCAGCCAGTTGTGCAGATGGTCACAGAAGAAGTGTATCAGGTGTCTGCCGAATGTCCCAAGGTCAGTCAAGGGGTTGGCAGAGTATATAAAATTACAGGTCAGAGGGAGACTCGGAGCTGCCAGGCTTTTATGTAATGTGTTTTGTAAATTAATAGTCGAACACAACAAAGCAATCTGTGATCATATGGAACAGTATCCAGTGTTACAAGGTTGTGCGCTTCATCATGTGTGTTCCTAGGGACGTATGAGAGAGCTTTGCTAGAGTTTATTATTGAACCCATTACATTTGCACTTAAAAGAGAGGTACGGGTATGGGATCCGTTATCTGTAAACCCCATTATCCAGAAAGTTCCGAATTACGGAAAGCCATAAACTCTATTTTATCCAAATAATTAACATGATTTCCTTTTTTTCTGTGTAATAATAAAACAGCAGCTTGTACTTGATCCCAACTAAGATATAATTAATCCTTATTGCAAGCAAAACCCAGCTGTAACGGTTGGCACCCTAAATCTAGAACCGATGCCAAGCACCCTGATCTCGGCTCGTGCTTCCGCCTGTAGCAGCCGCCTTTGGCTTCAGGAGGGGCCCTCATCTACTCAGATGCCGCCAGGTCTTAAAACGAGAGGTGCAAGGCGAGGGGTTCTAGACAAGCAGAGGGGCACAACTGTAAGGCAAGAGTCTTTGGGCTGAAGGTCACAATACAAAGCGTGAGACAAAATCGTAATCAGGGCAGGCAGAGAACAAACATAGTCAGGCAGGCAAGGGTCAAACCAGGAAGTCAATCAGAGGGAAAAGGCAGAATCGGCGTTGGATATCAGGAAGGGGTCAGGATACAGAAAGTAGAATCATCAAGAACAGGCAGGGGTCACAAAAGCTAGTCAATAACAGGTTTACAAGATCAGAAGAACAACTGCTAAGCACCAGGAACAAATCCTATCACGTGCACTGATAAATACAATCTGCCACTTTAAATAGGTTTGAATTTCATGCCACTGTGCGCCGGTGTCATCACGCCAGCGTGAGTGCGCCTACAACCCGGATGAAGTGCACCGCACGTGCCCTAGGAAAGAACAGGCACAGAGGATTGCTGGCGCGGCTGGCGTCCCCGCCGACCCCCTTGATCCACTGGATCACCAGGGAGGTGAGACCTCACACCAGCCTATTGGGTTTATTTAATGTTTATATGATTTTCTAGTTGACTTAAGGTAGGAAGATCCAAATTACAGAAAGATCTGTAAAACAACATTCTGTATAACAGGTCCCACATCTGTACAGAATATTTATCAGTGGGTTACTGCTTAGCCTCCCAGGTATAATCAGCAAATATTGAGTATAAGCTATTGATATGTAATCATTTCTGTTAGGGGACTTTTGAAAGAAATGTTTCTGTGAGGCTTACCCACATATAAGTGTACCAGGGTTAGGGTTTGTGGGTCGTTCTGGGCTTAGATTCTTTTCCCAAATGAGATTCAGATCTTCTAATAATAGAGCAAAATATGGTTTAAAAAGTAAAGGACTGGCCAAACATAACAAATCATAACACTGACATAAAGGGGTCAGTTTTAGAGGGGTCATTTACAGACTCTCTTGGAAATCTAGGACTAGGCCGAAATTGCAGCGCAGATGGGTGCAATGGGTGCACCCCTGTCCCTTCCATCTGCTGCAGGGTATGTGGTATGATATGTTAGTGTATGTGTGTGGGAGGAGGGGACACCTACATCCTTCACCCCACATGCAGAGCTGTATTTATGGGGGGACTGGGTCTTTGCACTCTATTCTCAGGCACCTGTGGCAATTTTAAAGGTACACCTTGTGTGGATTATGCCCAAGTATTGGACCTCTTAAATATCTAGAACAATAAGGATCATTTATGTGGGGTAGTATGCAAAGTCCAAAACATGTATAATACACCATTTGTTCGCCCTTTGCACTCTGCATTGCAACGTGCAAAACATGGAGCTAGGACATGTCCATGGGCACAATCCTCACTCCTGTCTGCATTACTAATCCAGAGCTGAGTGCAAAGCAACGGTTTGGAAATGTAAGATCCCCAACCTGTTTTACTTGTTAGCCACATTCAAATGTAAAAAGGGTTGGGGAGCAACACAAGCATGAACAACTTCATGGGGGTGCCAAGTAGGGATGTAGCGAACGTCGGGAAAAAAGTTCGCGAACATATTCGCGAACTTGCGTCAAAAATGCGAACGGTTCGCGAACGTCGCGAACCCCATAGACTTCAATGGGAAGGCGAATTTTAAAAGCTAGAAAAGACATTTCTGGCCAGAAAAATTATTTTAAAGTTGTTTAAAGGGTGCAACGACCTGGACAATGGCATGCCAGAGGGGGATCAAGGGCAAAAATGTTTCTAAAAAATCCATTGTTGACACAGCGCTGCGTTTTGTGCTGTAAAGGGCAGAAATCACACTACATTTCTAAACCTGTGTAATAAAATGCTTTAAAACGTCCGGCGTCTACATGCCAATCAAGTCGTGTAAAGGTTACAGCCTGTTCACACGCAAAGACAAAACGCGGTGCTTACTGCAACGCAAAAAGACGCAAAGAGCTTTAATGAATGATACCGTCAAGTGAGCAAATAATAGTTTTTAATTACTAGTTGAGCTTGTCACCTCCAGGATGTTCGTCCTGTTGGTGGCAATATTTCTGTAGTGGTGTGTTTATTAGCAGTCACCGTGCTTGTGCGCACGTGCACGGTCAGGCAGAGGTAATTCAATGTACAGTGAAGTGAACCAAAAAACACTGATTCTGCAGTGTGGGCCCAGTTTTGGTCTACTTTATTGATCACCTGCGGTGACCATAAAAGATGCGATTTTGCCACTGTTGCAGAACCCTGAAAAATTAGGCATGTGTACTTTCCTGAAAAATTATCTTTTTTTTGTCGCAGCCACTGAAGCACAGAGGCCAGAAAAAATATGCCATATAAATGCTGAAAATATTAATTTTTTTTGTCGCAGCCACTGCAGCACAGAGGCCAGAAAAAATATGCCATATAAATGCAAACAATATTAATTTTTTTTTGTCGCAGCCACTGCAGCACAGAGGCCAGAAAAAATATGCCATATAAATGCAAACAATATTGATTTTTTTTGGTCGCAGCCACTGCAGCACAGAGGCCAGGAAAAATATGCCATATAAATGCTAACAATATAAATTTTTTTTGTCGCAGACACTGAAGCACAGAGGCCAGAAAAAATATGCCATATAAATGCTGAAAATATTCAATTTTTTTGGTCGCAGCCACTGAAGCACAGAGGCCAGAAAAAATATGCCATATAAATGCTGAAAATATTCATTTTTTTGTCACAGCCACTGAAGCACAGAGGCCATAAAAAATATGCCATATAAATGCTGAAAATATTCTGTTTTTTTTGGTCGCAGCCACTGAAGCACAGAGGCCAGAAAAAATATGCCATATAAATGCTGAAAATATTCATTTTTTTGTCACAGCCACTGAAGCACAGAGGCCAGAAAAAATATGCCATATAAATGCTGAAAATATTCTGTTTTTTTTGGTCGCAGCCACTGAAGCACAGAGGCCAGAAAAAATATGCCATATAAATGCTGAAAATATTCATTTTTTTGTCACAGCCACTGAAGCACAGAGGCCAGAAAAAATTATGCCATATAAATGCTGAAAATATTCTGTTTTTTTTGGTCGCAGCCACTGAAGCACAGAGGCCAGAAAAAATATGCCATATAAATGCTGAAAATATTCTGTTTTTTTTGGTCGCAGCCACTGAAGCACAGAGGCCAGAAATAATATGCCATATAAATGCTGAAAATATTCATTTTTTTGTCACAGCCACTGAAGCACAGAGGCCAGAAAAACTCAGGATTTACCTGGATTCAAATTAAACCAGTAGGGTTTGCACCCTAGTTTGTAACGGTGGTGGAGGGAGGAGGACGCTAAAGGACAGCTGTATGTGGAGTCATGAGGCGTGCAGAGAAGGACAGCTGCATGGGGAGTCAGAATCAGAAACTCAGCACAAGTCTTCCGGCGTGCAGTAACCCTCCGAGATCCACCCCTCATTCATTTTAATAAAGGTCAGGTAATCCACACTTTTGTGACAATTCCTCCTGCTGCACTGAAGGTCCTTTCTGAGAGGACACTTGAGGCGGGGCAAGACAAGAGGTTCATGGCAAATTGTGACAGCTCTGGCCACAGATCAAGCCTGCGCACCCAGTAGTCCAGGGGTTCATCGCTCCTCAGAGTGTCGATATCTGCAGTTAATGCCAGGTAGTCCGCTACCTGCCGGTCGAGGCGTTCTTTGAGGGTGGATCCCGAACGGTTCTGCCGCTGCCTTGGACTGAAAAACATTTGCATGTCTGACGTTACAGAGTGGCCAAAGTGCTTTGTCCTTGCAGGTGCGCTCGTGGCAGAATTACTGGCACCTCTGCCCCTGGAATGTTGATGAGTTCCTGAAGTGACATCACCCTTAAGAGCATTGTACAACATGTTTTGCAGGCTGGTTTCTAAATGCAGCATCCTTTCAGACTTGTGGTATGTTGGTAACATTTCTGCCACTTTATGCTTGTACCGAGGGTCTAGTAGAGTCGCGACCCAGTACAGGTCCTTCTCCTTAAGCCTCTTGATACGGGGGTCCTTCAACAGGCATGACAGCATGAAAGACCCCATTCTCACAAGGTTGGATGCAGAGGTATCCATCTCCGCTTCCTCGTTATCAAGGACTGCATCATCCACGGTCTCCTCCCCCCAGCCACGTACAAGACCAGGGGTCCCCAAAAGGTCACCACTAGCCCCCTGGGAAGCCTGCTCCTGTTGGTCCTCCTCCTCCACAAAGCCACCTTCCTCCTCTGACTCCACTTCTGACACCTCTCCCTGCGTTGCAGCAGGTGCCTGGGTTCGTTCTGGTGATTCCGACCAGAAATCGTGCGCTTCCTGCTCCTCGTCACGCTGGTCTACAGCCTCATCTGTCACTCGTCGCACGGCACGCTCCAGGAAGAAAGCAAAGGGTATTAGGTCGCTGATGGTGCCTTCGGTGCGACTGACCATATTTGTAACCTCTTCAAAAGGGCGCATGAGCCTGCAGGCATCGCGCATAAGCACCCAGTAACGGGGTAAAAAAATCCCCAGCTCTGCAGATCCAGTCCTACCACCCAGTTCAAACAGGTATTCGTTGACGGCTCTTTGTTGTTGCAGCAGACGTTCCAACATGAGGAGCGTTGAATTCCAGCGAGTCTGGCTGTCGCAAATCAAACGCCTGACTGGCATGTTGTACCGCTGCTGAATGTCAGCAAGGCGTGCCATGGCTGTGTAGGACCGTCTGAAATGGGCCGACACCTTCCTGGACTGCCTGAGAACGTCCTGGAATCCTGGGTACTTTGAGACAAAACGTTGTACTATTAAATTCAGAACATGTGCCATGCAGGGCACATGTGTTAAATTGCCCAGTCTCAGTGCTGCCAACAGATTGCTTCCATTGTCACACACCACTTTTCCGATCTTCAGTTGGTGTGGGGTCAGCCACCGATCGGCCTGTGACTGCAGAGATGACAGGAGTACAGATCCGGTATGGTTTTTGCTTTCCAGGCACGTCATCCCCAAGACAGCATGACAACGGCGTACCTGGCACGTCGAATAGCCTAGGGGGAGCTGGGGGTGCACAGGTGTGGAGGAGGAGGACCCAGCAGCAGAGGACGAAGAAGAGGAAGAAGACGAGCTAGAGAGCGAAGGAGGAGTAGAGGTGGTGGCAGAACCGCGTGCAATCCGTGGCGGTGACACCAACTCCACTGTCGTTGTTGAGCTACACATTCCCTGCTTCCCAGCCATTACCAAGTTCACCCAGTGGGCAGTGTAGGTGACATACCTGCCCTGACCATGCTTGGAGGACCATGCGTCAGTAGTCATATGGACCTTTGGCCCAACACTAAGTGACAGAGATGCGGTGACTTGGCTCTGCACATGGTGGTACAGGTGTGGTATTCCCTTTTTTGAAAAAAAATTGCGGCTGGGTACCTTCCACTGCGGTGTCCCAATTGCTACAAATTTGCGGAAGGCCTCAGAGTCCACCAGCTGGTATGGTAAAAGCTGGCGGGCTAAGAGTGCGGACAAGCCAGCTGTCAGACGCCGGGCAAGGGGGTGACTCGCAGACATTGGCTTCTTACGCTCAAACATGGCCCTCACAGAAACTTGGCTGGGGGCAGATGACTGGGAATGGGAACTGGTGGTCAAGGTGGAAGGCGGAGTGGAGGGTGGTTCAGACGGGTGAAGGACAGCAGAGGTAGAGCAGTAAGATGCTGGACCAGAAGGAGGATGGCTTTTAGTTTGCCTGTTGCCTTTGAGGTGTTGCTCCCAAAGTGCTTTGTGCTTGCCGCTCATGTGCCTTCGCATAGAAGTTGTACCTATGTGGCTGTTGGGCTTCCCAAGACTCAGTTTCTGACTGCACTCATTGCAAATGACAACGCTTTTGTCAGAGGCACACACATTAAAAAAATCCCACACTGCTGACCTTTTTGAGGCTGGCAATCTGGCGGTAACAGTAGAAGTCGGCGGCGTTGGCGGTAATGGCGGGTGCGTTGGCCGGCTGACCACAGGTGCCGATACATGTTGTTGCCCTACTGTTCCCTGCGAGCTGTCCTCCCTGCTTCTTCTAAGTCTTATTCTCCTCCTGCCTCTCTGACTCTCCGTCTCTCCATCTGAACTATCCTCCTCTTGCTCTCTTCTACTGGGCACCCATAAAACATCAATCTCCTCATCCTCATTCTCCTCAGATGCATCAATTTCTTCTAACAGCTCACAGAAGGAAGCAGCAGCGGGGACCTCCTCGTCATCACTCATTATGTCCATCTCTGTTGTGTTCTCTGCCAGAATTAAATCTGGTGTAACGTCCTCATCTCCTTCATCTTCTTCTGCCAATAATGGTTGCGCATCACTCAGTTCAAGAAACTCATGTGAAAATAACTCCTCTGACTCCAGTGAAGAAGGGGCGCCGGTGGTGGAGGAAGTGTTACGTGGGGTGCCCATAGCAGTGGAGGATGAGGATGTTGTGGTAAAGTTAGAAACGGTAGAGGATGGGGTGTGCTGTGTAAGCCAGTCAACTACCTCTTCAGCATTTTGGGAGTTCAGGGTCATTGCCTTTTTAAAACTGGGCAATTTCCTAGGGCCACAGGATAGCATAGCAGCACGGCCCCTAGTGCCTCTGCGTGGCGGCCTGCCTTTGCCTGGCATTATTTTTAAAACAACAACAACAACAACTCAGGTGGTGTTTCTAGAGACGGTATTATTATTGATATTTAGACAGAATGTGAACAAGCTCACACAGCTAGATGGGAGTTGTTTGAAAATGAAGAAGAAGAACACACTGGGCAAACAAGGCCTACAAGGTCAACGTATACACTACTACAGCAGTGGATACGGAATATATTATTGCTGCCTGAAAAACGTCACTCGGGTGGTGTTTCTAGAGACGGTATTATTATTGATATTTAGACAGAATGTGAACAAGCTCACACAGCTAAGTTTCAGTGGTTTGAAAATGAAGAAGGAGAACACACTGGGCAAACAAGGCCTACAAGGTCAACGTATACACTACTACAGCAGTGGATACGGAATATATTATTGCTGCCTGAAAAACGTCACTCGGGTGGTGTTTCTAGAGACGGTACTATTATTGATATTTAGACAGAATGTGAACAAGCTCACACAGCTAGATGGTTGTTGTTTGAAAATGAAGAACACACTGAGCAAATAATGCCTACAAGGTTAACGTATACACTACTACAGCAGTGGATACGGAATATATTATTGCTGCCTGAAAAACGTCACTCGGGTGGTGTTTCTAGAGACGGTACTATTATTGATATTTAGACAGAATGTGAACAAGCTCACACAGCTAGATGTTTGTTGTTTGAAAATGAAGAACACACTGAGCAAATAATGCCTACAAGGTTAACGTATACACTACTACAGCAGTGGATACGGATTATATTATTGCTGCCTGAAAATTGTCACTCGGGTGGTGTTTCTAGAGACGGTACTATTATTGATATTTAGACAGAATGTGAACAAGCTCACACAGCTAGATGGTTGTTGTTTGAAAATGAAGAACACACTGAGCAAATAATGCCTACAAGGTTAACGTATACACTACTACAGCAGTGGATACGGAATATATTATTGCTGCCTGAAAAACGTCACTCGGGTGGTGTTTCTAGAGACGGTATTATTATTGATATTTAGACAGAATGTGAACAAGCTCACACAGCTAGATGGTTGTTGTTTGAAAATGAAGAACACACTGAGCAAATAATGCCTACAAGGTTAACGTATACACTACTACAGCAGTGGATATGGAATATATTATTGCTGCCTGAAAAACGTCACTCGGGTGGTGTTTCTAGAGACTGTATTATTATTGATATTTAGACAGAATGTGAACAAGCTCACACAGCTAGATGGTTGTTGTTTGAAAATGAAGAACACACTGAGCAAATAATGCCTACAAGGTTAACGTATACACTACTACAGCAGTGGATATGGAATATATTATTGCTGCCTGAAAAACGTCACTCGGGTGGTGTTTCTAGAGACGGTATTATTATTGATATTTAGACAGAATGTGAACAAGCTCACACAGCTAGATGGTTGTTGTTTGAAAATGAAGAACACACTGAGCAAATAATGCCTACAAGGTTAACGTATACACTACAGCAGTGGATACGGAATATATTATTGCTGCCTGAAAAACGTCACTCGGGTGGTGTTTCTAGAGACGGTATTATTATTGATATTTAGACAGAATGTGAACAAGCTCACACAGCTAGATGGTTGTTGTTTGAAAATGAAGAACACACTGGGCAAATAATGCCTGCAAGTGCACTACTATTGGTGCACTACTATGAAGAACAGCAACAGCACTGTACACGTTAAAGAACAGTAAGATAAGTAAAAGAAAAAAAAAATATATGTATATTAAAAAAAATATTTTTCTCGGGTTGGTGCTGCTGAACTACTAGGAGCAGCACAGTAGCACACCAGTCCCACTCCCCAACACTGCTAGACTAATAGCACTGGGCTTATAGTAGCAACTAGCAAAGTAAAAAAACAAAAAAGAAAATAAAAGCAGTCCTTACAAGGACTATTGGGTTATTACAGCAGTCAGCAGATGAGATCAGAAGAGATCAGTGCCCACAGCAGGCAGCTACATACAGAGCACTGCAGTAGAAGGTAGATTACTAGCCAGCAAAGCTACCCTAAAATGTCCCTCAAATCCCTGCAGACTTCTGTCCCTCCAATACAGAGCAGTATCAAGTAGATTACTAGCCAGCAAACTTACTATCAACTGTCCCTCAAATCACTAACAGCTCTCTCCCTACACTAGCTCTTCCAAGCACACACAGGCAGAATGAAAAAACGCTGCAGGGCTTCAGTTTATATATGGAAGGGGAGTGGTCCAGGGGGTGTGGGGGTGGTCCAGGAGGGAGAGCTTCCTGATTGGCTGCCATGTATCTGCTGGTCTGGGGTGAGAGGTCAAAAAAAAGCGCCAGGTAAGGCGAACCCAAAATGGCGAACGTCGCGCGACGTTCGCGAACATTCGGCGAGCGCGAACAGCCGATGTTCGCGCGAACAAGTTTGCCGGCGAACAGTCCGCGACATCCCTAGTGCCAAGTAAGTTCTATGATTGGCTATTTGGTAGCCCCTATGTGAAGTGGCAGCCTACAGGAGACTCTGTTTGACAATACTGCACATCTGATTTTTATGCAACAAAAACTTGCCTCCAAGCCTGGAATTCAAAAATGAGCATCTGCTTTGAAGCCACTAGGAGCAACATGTTGGGAATAACTAACCCTAGACATATGTAACATTGTTTCTTGTTGCGCATTGAGAACACATTCCTGAGGATGAATACAACAGGTGAATAAATGTCTCTACTGAATCTCACACTAACTGATGTTTTTATCTTCTAGAAGAAATTTCTATGTTCACAGTATTATCTTTCTCGGTCATTGCCGGAATTTTAGTGCTAAAAAATGTAAGATTTGGTATTGATTCATTGTTCCTTAAAGAAGTCTTTTTTGTCTTTACAAATACGTTAACACTGAATACAATTGCTCCCAGTCCCAGAATGTCACCTTGACAAAAAGTTTCCTGCCGGGCTTAAGACATGAGCCATTTATTTCCCAGGTGTCACAGTATAAAGGTTTAGTGAAAAAACATGGCTAAACATTCCGTTCTGCTTCCTTACCAATTTGTAACTCAAACCTCATCAATTTTAGCTGTAGCTCAGACCCTTTTTCCCAAACTCAAATTCAATTTGATTTCCAGATGACGACTGTATTTCCCTGTCATCATCACTTCTAGTAGAAAAGGGTATCTAGTATCTAGTAATTCTTCTAAAACATTTGATATCCAACATGAAAAAGGTTAAACATAGTAAAAAATACAATTATCTATGAACGTACTTCAGAGGTCTCTCATTTGAAGACCATAAAATTGGCCATACATAAGGTGATAGTAGCTGCTAACATGTATTCTCAGCCTATGTATAGGGGGGCAAACTGATGTCCTGCGAGACCAATATTGGCCAGGAACCAGGCAGATAGTTATCAGGTTTGTTTAACAAATCAAATCAGGCAAGGACTACATTGGTGGTTTCATGAGGTCTTCTCCTGACAGATAATTATTATTATAATTATTATCAACATATTGTGCAACGCTGTAAAATAAATGTATACAAAGAAATCACATGAATTACATACATAGAACATACAGAAGTACATACATAGCGACCAGTACTGGTACAAAAGGTAAGGAAGGCCCTTTCCAAAAGAGCTTACAATCTAAAAGGTTGAAGGGAATGGGACACAAGGTGTGGGCAAGATCAGAAATAAGCAAGGTGAGAGATGTAGCATATGGTATTGCATTTAGTAGCTAAGCAGAATGAGGGTAGGTTTCTCTAAATAAGTGCGTTTTAAGAGATCTTTTGAAAGCAGAAAGGTTGGGAGAAAGTCGGACAGACTGTGTGAGAGAATTCCAGAGGAGGGGTGCAGCCCTTGCAAAGTCTTGAATGCGAGCGTGCAAGGAAGTAATGAGGGAAGAGTTGAGGAGCAGGTCAGTAGAGGAGAGTAGTAAGTGGTTGGGTGAATATATAGAGATGAGTTCAGAGATGTAGGGTGGGGCAGAGTTATGAAGTGCTTTGAATGTTTGGGTCAGAAGTGTGAATTTAATTCTGAAAGGTAGTGGAAGCCAGTGCAGGGATTGACAGAATGGCGTGGCAGAGGAGGAGCGGTTGCTGAGGTGTATGAGCCTCGCAGCAGTGTTCATTATGGACTGGAGAGGTGACAGTCTCTGGCGGGAAGACCAATTCATAGAGAGTTAAAGTAGTCTAGATGTGATATGACGAGAGATTGAATAAGAATTTTGGTGGCATCTTCGGTGATAAATGATCATATTTTGGATATGTTCCTAAGGCGAAAGTGACATAATTTGATAAGTGACTGGATATGAGGTGTAAAGGACAGGGCAGAATCTAGGATAACCCCAAGGCACCAGGCCTGGGGAGATGGAGTGATAGTGGAATAGTTAACTATCATGGATACTTCTACTTTTAGAGAGGTTTAATTTAAGGTAACATTGTGACATCCAAGTGGAGATAGTACACAGGCAGGAGGCAGATATGCATTGGCCTCTATAATGATCAAGTCCTTGGGGGAAAACATGTTTTTGGGCCAGATTTAATTCAAGGAGGAAAACTCAAGAGAATTTATAAACTGGAAAGCAGGGTGCAAAATGCAAAAAAGCATGCACAACCTGTAATTTAAAACACTGTATTCATGAGAGGCGGGTAAAGCTAAGGGACCCCTTGCCTGTCTCCTAAATTGCAGATTATTTAAAGGCACAAGTTAGGGGGTGGCTGCAGATGCAGGTCACAATGGGGCCCCTGAACTCATTGCCTGCCGTATGGCAATAAATGACCCCTATAGTTTATCACTTCATTGTGGTATGTGGGGAGACCTGGAACACATTTAGGAAATATATTTTTCCACTGAATTGAATCTGAATAAGGATATCCAATAAGAATCATTCTGTTTAGTGTGTGAGAAACTGTACGGGGCTACATTTTGCCTGGAACACAAGATGTCCCTTTTTTGTGGCTCTGGATGATCACTTTCCTGTAGAAAAGAGACTTTCACAGTCTTTACTTTTCCATATGATTTCTTGTAAATTCCTTGTATGCTTGTGCTGCTTAATGAGTCCCTGGTGGGGACCAATTAGGCTAAATGTCTTTTTGAGATTTGATCTCTTACTCTCTCTTTGATGTTTTCATTAGATGAATAAGGCCATTACAATGCCAAGCGTACCACAGCCATAACTCATTGAAGATAACAGGTGGTAGATTTGTTTTGGGAGAATTATACTTGTCTGTGCAGAAAAAGGGCACATAATCCTATTTTGTGAAAGGTGTCAGGTTTATCTTTCTTTGTATTTGCCGATTGTATTCATGATCCCCTTGCTTTAGACCTATTATATAGAGAAAAAGGTCAGCTTACAATATGGCCAAGGTAAAGAGAATATTGCTGACACTACAGATTTCAGCATTGAGGTACATGTAAAGCCTAATTTAACTTGAGTAGAAAGAGTTTGTTTTTATTCTGAAAACACACCCAAGATTAGGATTTCTTCTTAGTTGCAGGAACTCTTCTTTCATGGCAAATTTACTAAAAACCGAGCTGCCTTCACACTGCGAAACGTGTTAGTGAATTAGTTTTAATCAGTTGGTGGTAGACATAGTTACAGATTAGCATGTTGCTAAGGCATTGCAGTGATGGTAGACACCTTCTCTGAGGGACTTCCTTCTCTGAGGGACATAATCAGTAATCTCCTGAGGAGGAATGGTGGGAATTGTGGATGCTTCCTATGCACTCGAATTCAGTAGAGCTTTAACAAGAGCATACCAAAGTTGGGCTCCTTGAAAGCCCTCTGTTTTTTGGGTCATCCCTTTGTGACAACAATGAAGGGATCATTACCAAATAGTATCAACAAAAGTTAGTCCGAATTTATCCATACATGGGTTCAAAATGGTCCGACTTAGAATGTTCTCAAAACCTCAGTCAGATATCTTAGACAATGTTATAAACAGTTAATTTGGGATGTACCATGTAGTACAACAACATGGGGCTAGTTAAGATGAAACACAACAGAGACTGGCAACAAAACCAGATCAGAGTCTTTATTAGTCCACCAAATTCATTACCAAGTTATTATACCTACCACTGCCAGGTCCAAGGAGGTTGATAATAGGGATGCACCAAATCCACTTTTTTGGATTCGGCCGAACCCCCGAATCCTTCACGGAAGATTAGGTCGAATACCGAACCGAATCCGAACCCTAATTTGCATATGCAAATTAGGGGTGGGAAGGGGAAAACATTTTTTACTTCCTTGTTTTCTGACAAAAAGTGACGCAATGTCCCTCCCCGCCCCTAATTTGCATATGCAAATTATGATTCGGATTCGGTTCGGCTGGGCAGAAGGATTCGTCCGAATCTGAATCTTGCTGAAAAAGGCCGAATCCTGGCCGAATCCCGAACCGAATCCTGGATTCGGTGCATCCCTAGTTGATAACATACCCATATGCTATTTCAGAGATCATGGTCCTCATCCCCTATGTGATATCCATGCTAGCCCTGTGGTAATGGAACCTAATCTGAGATTAACAGATGCTAACCTTGTTAAATACAAATAAGTAGGGTCACTGACCCCAGCAACCAAGATTGACCGTGGGACTTCAGCTGAGCTGCAGAGTTGAAGAACAAAAAAAGTATAAAATTTAAAAACCACAAAACAAGAAGATGTATTATTACAAAAAAAAGCATTTTTTTTAGTGACAGAACAACACCTAAGGATTGATATTGATTAACTGACTTACAATTCTTTTACTACACTGTTATTGTCAAGTAATTGGTATGTTTCAATACTCTGAGGGCCCAGCACTTGCTAAATGATGCAAATCATGTCTTTACCAGAAAGAAAGAATGAGTTAAACAAACCCTATGGTCACACATGACTCTTTGTAAAGAACATCCAGATCTGGAACCAATTAGCAACTATTAGTAAGCTCAAATGGCCCATATGCATGCATTTAGGAACATCTGCTTTAAATATCAGATCTTTTTAACTTGTACAATATAGGCATTTGTGACTTCATTTGGTTTCTGTATCATCGGGAAGGCTTTCAAGGTTGTGACCCACCACTTTAAACTTTACTAGAAAATAAGAATATGCACGCAGGATCCTTCCATTACATCTATAAAAGTCCCAAATGAGATTCATTTCATGTATTATCCCACATGGCTTATGCATTTCTACCATTAATCAAATATATATATATATACATACAGGATCCTTCCCTACAGAAACTATTTAGGTTGGCCATTCAGGGATTTTTGACCAAATTTCCTTTCGAAAACACAAGTCAAGCCTAAGCTTAAATAAATTACCTGAAGCAAAGCTGTTGTGTTTGCTGTTTTTTTTTTTTTACTGTACAATAAATTGTATTAGCCTTTGAGTCAATTGTCCAATTACTTTTGAACCCCTGGTCTAATTACTTTTGAGTAGGGATGTAGCGAACTGCCGTTTATGTGTTCGCGAACGCCGTTCGCGAACACCGGCAAAAATGCGAACAGTTCGCGAACAGTTCGCGAACTTCGAACATCCGCAAAATCGTTCGATTCGAACGATCGAAGGATTTTAATCGTTCGATCGAAGGATTTTCGTTCGAATCGAACGATCGAAGCCATTCGATCGAATGATTTCATTCGATCGAATGGCTTCGATCGTTCGATTCGAACGAAAATCCTTCGATTTTAGCGGTCGAAGGAATCGAATGGTCGAATAGTCGAACGATTTTTGTTCGAATCGAACGCGAACTCGTATTGGCGAACGTCGCGCGACGTTCGCGAACATTCGGCGGACGCGAACAGTCGAAGTTCGCGCGAACTAGTTCGCCGGCGAACAGTTCGCTACATCCCTACTTTTGAGCCCCTGAAATGAAGTGAAAAAAAAAAGGCTTTAGTTCCTCACATTTTTATACAATCTTTTTGTTCAACCCACTGAATTAAAGCTGAAAGTCAACTGCGTCTGAGTTGTTTCATTTAAAATTTATTGTGGTCATGTACAGAACCAAAATTAGAAAAAAAAGTTGTCTGTCCAAATATTGATGGACATAACTGTGCCTGATTGATTCCATTGAAAGAGAGGCAGTGCACATGCCCAGTACACATCTTGTTGTTGCCTTCATAGACGAAGAGAGAACAAATGCTCAGAAAGCAATAGGGGAAGAGCTGTAATGCTAGACAAGGAAGTAAGTACAAGAAATGCAATTGAGCTGCTTGTAATAATAAAAAAAAAACCTTTTCTGAATGCAGGGAGAAAGGTATGTTATTCTGAGGGGATTTTAAAAGAAAAGGCTTACTTATTCTTTAAGAATTGGCATACAATCAGATTTTGTATTTCAAAAGGGCTTAGTTCTGCAGAACACATGCAGGATACTAGCAAATGTAGGGCATTGTTGCTGATGTCCATGTAAGTCCCTTCAGACCAAGTTGGCAGCTTATTGGCCTGTGCATGATACCCACTCACCCCCTGCCCAACCAAAAGTCCAAAAAATCTGACAGATTTCCATCTGACAGAGTTTAAAAATCCAATTGGTTGAGGGCCACATGAGAGGATTGATGCAGTCCTCATCCAATGGGTCTCCATAGGCTCTGCTCATTTGGTGACCTTACCAAGTGCATTTCACCATGTATGGCCATATAAAGTAACACCTTCACAGAAACTAGAAAAAAAACCAAGGCACAGAGTATAGAACCTGGCCAGAAAGTAGATATTATAGTGCAAATCTAATACTTTGTACTATTAAAACATATCATGAAAGAGTATAATGCACCAGATGTGTTTGTGTCGTGACAATACATTTAAAGTTAATCTGTCCACAATTTTAAACTAAACTCGTATTTTTGTGACTGTATTTTGAATGATAACATTTTAGGTCAAAAGTTAAATAAATTGTCCATAATTTACAAGAGTCCAAGTAAGGTCATAAAGTAGATAAGAGAAGACCACATGTGGTATCCAAACAAGCCTATTTCATATGTTTGCCCTGGAGAGAAACTCCTGTTGGCCAGAGACTACAAATGGCAACAAAAAATGGCCACAGATAACCTTACAACATTACAACATTAACATAAACCAAAGGGTCTCAGTCATGGTGACCAACTTCACCCACTTAACCATGCTTTCTGGAGACTCTGAAAATGGCTCCTCATTAGACACTGACCTGATTAACTTCTCCACTAGACTCCATGATTCCCTCATTTCCTAAACATTCATGTCATCATTTGCTTTGAACCTAATTTTCACATTTTAGGTAGTGATGGGCGAATTTCCTGCAAAAATTGCAAAATGGCCAAAAATTTGTGAAAAAACTCATGAAATGCGGAAATTGATGATGCCTGTGTCAATTTTGGATGCGCTTCCTAAAAGTCGATTGCGTTAATGGGCATCGGAATAGTGTTGACGAGCAGCGATTTTGGCAAAAGCAACTTTTTGGACGCACGTCCAAATTTTTTTGACGCTATCAAATTTTCGCGTGAGTTTCGCAAATTTATTAGCAGCTGTAAAAACATGTAAATTCGCCGCAAATTTATTTGTCCACCTCTTAAGGTTGTCCTCATAACTAAAGCAAATGAGAAAGTCAGATGAGGGGTAACACATACACCTCATATCTGTGGATTATAGTTGTGTTTATGACTTGTGCTGGCGCAAGGCCCAGAGGTGACACTGGAGCAAAGAAAGTTTATTTCACAGGCAGTAAAGTCTGTCAGCAGAGAGAGTATGTGTTTAGTGTGATCTTCAGAAAGCCAGATCCTGCTTCTCCCATGATTCACAAGAAATGGTGTTAAAATCATCACATCTACACAGAATATCAAACAGTTCAGGACTATGCCTTGATGTAAGATGTTTTCCGAACTCCAAAGTTCAAATTGATTTTGTAGAACTGTGGCACCTTGGTTATTATAGAAGAATCCTTAACTCGCAACACAATGAAGAATATCAATATGAGAAATAGATAAATGAGAACTTGGCAAAAGAAAAAGCTAAGGAAGTAGCAGTGTATTCCATCACCCAATCAGCCAAGAGCACTCTTAATGTGGACATATCAGAAACTCGTGGCACATTGAAAGGCATTGTAGAAAATAAACAGAAATATAAGGGAAATAATCATGGCTTCAAATTCCCAAGTATTAGTATTACACTTAGAGGCTGGTTTAATGCTCAACTTAGAAATTTTAAATTTAGAGTTTCAAAAAGTTTTAGAGACAAAAAACTTTTCAAATTTGACTGGCGGGTGCATAGCGCAGCGACAGCCTCACTGTGCGTGCCACGTCAAAACAGATGCGCGCATCAAACGCAATGATGTAAATTTTTTTAGTAGTTTAGTAGTTTACTACTCCATATTGGTTTCCGACCTGTCCTTCATTACAGAACTCGTCCTGATTGGTCCCTTGCCCCTTAAATATGCATTCCTTTGTGTGCTCCTTGCCCAAGGTGGCTTCTGTTACTAAAGTTCCTGCTCAAGCCCATGTTTGCTTCTGAAACCTGTTTTGATCTACTGACTTCTGATCTTTGCTGCCTGACCCGACTTCTGCCTGAACCTGACTTTGCTTCAGCCTAATCCTTTGTTTACATAACGTGCTCTGGTCTCTTGTTGCCTCCGATGCAGAAAGTCCAGGGCCGCAAAAGGGCTTTGATGAAAACCGGCGGCACAGGGGGGCACCAGAGTCATCTGCTGTGACTTCCTGGACTAGTCATCGCCCAATGGGGTCTGTGTCAACAGATTGTTACACTCCACCACCAAGATCTAGGCTTCCATTCCATATTTAATATGTCAGGGTCCAAAATTGTTATTATTATTTTCAGATCATCGAACCCTCCCAAAAAGGTTAGAAATATTTTACTAGAAATACAAATAAATGACTTTGCCGTATCGGTATGTACTTGTGCTTTGCAACAAAGAAATGTGTGTATATTTCAGGATCTGAGATGTTGCGGTTATTTAATTGGTCACTTGAAATATTTGCTAAAAGATTGAAAACGCAGTTAATCAGACTTGCTAGGTTTGTTCTGTTTTTCCCAAGAACCTTACTACAAGGTGCTGTACTGCCGATATCACGGATGACGAGGTGCAAAGCGTGATAACATGGTATGTATTTAGCTACATGAATGTGCTGCATGTATAAGTTACAGTTTCAATGTTATATTATTTTTATTTCACATTTGCACGTATTCCTTTCACACACAAGCAATCTCTGAAAGAAGATAATATCTGTTAATCAGTACAAGGCAGTACATATTTATTAACTCCAGGAGTAGATTTCATCATCTGTGAGTCCATTGTTTGTTTGTTTCTTGCTTGGCTTTGCCCCGACTCTGTTTGCTTTAAAGGGCTGCTTTCAACAATACACTTCCAGTCTGCTCTCTGCCTTAAAACAAAGAATGGCTAAAATTACTCACAAAGCAACTCATTCATTATTTCACACAACTTTCTTTTTATCATTTTCATTTGTGTTTTTTTTTTTCTCATGTGCCTTATTGGGCGGTGCCATTAAAGAAAACTATTAAAGTTAGAATTAAGAAGCAATAAGTATCATTGCTTACTACTTAATACAATGGCATCAACACTCCACTTAATTAGAAAGTCCTCCATTGCTTAAAGTTCTATAGAGGATCATTATTGTCTGAATGAAGCCAACACAAAAATGGTGTCTGCAAAAGTCAATGTTAGGGCTCATTTACAAAACAGGGGCAAGGTTCAAACTGCAAATGATGGTTACACAAACATGTCTCTTTTTTATGCATCACTACATACAGAAGACACATAAGGTGGCCAGCACATGGGATGGCCTTGGTGTATGCTCCATTCAAGTTGGGCATCTGCTGTTGGATGTCAGGGACACAAGCAGGCAATAGGAACAGGAATTCCTATCACCTGATGGTGCAGTACTGATTGCACTTTGCACCACATTTCAGTCTGGGGTGTAGAGCACAGTAGTAGCACTGGAGGTGGTAGACACAACTGTTTGGTGTATGGGCCTTTGTTTTGCTGCCCTAGTCACTACTGCAATAGTCTTTATCCCTATGTTCATAGTCCTCTCATTTTCAACTCATGTCCCATGTAACAACTATAGCAGTCAAGTCTTTCCAATGCCCTAAAACCAATCCTTAGTGATGTTTAGTATAAGACACGGGTAGATTTACCCCTAAAAAATGTGAGTTTCTAAAGGCAGCCCCTGTAGTTTTATCTGGCATACTGTATCTTTACAGTCCACACCTTTTCTCTCTACTTCTACGAGTTCTTTAGAGCTATCAACATTATATTTTTATAATCTTGCTTATTTACTGTAGAGATTTGCTATGCTGCTGCATGATATATTGGCACATTATTCTCAATTATTCCTATTAAATCTCTGTAATATTGCATTTGTTACTTATTAATAAATTTCCTTTCAGTTGACATTGTAAGCACTGTCTCTGTGTTTGTTGATGATACTAAATTGTACAAAAAGTAGGTTCCATGAAATCTATCTCCATTAAACAGTTGATTTGACTAAATTGTGTTGACTGTTTAGCAGATCGGCAAATGAGGTTCAAGGTTGATAAATGTGCAGTTATGTAAAGCATAATAAATTAAATTGTGTTGGGGATTTTTTAACCAAGAAGGATTTGGGGGTTATTATGGAAAACAAACTTTGCAACGCTAGGCAGCAGGATTGCAGTCAGATAAAATATTCACTTTTGAAAGCTCATTTGCGTTCCCATAGGATAACAGGATGGTTTGTTAAGGTCATGTCACGGCCGGCACCCAATACCAGAACAGGTGACAAGTACCCTGGTCTCGGCTCGGCTTCACCAGTAGTGTGACCACCGTTGGGCTTCGGGAGGAGCCCTCAGCTTACTTGGGTGCCACCTGGACTTAACGAGGGGTACAAGGCGAGATGTTCTGGCTAGCAGAGGGGCACGGCAGGTAGATATCAAGAATCGTCAGGCAGGCAAGGGTCAAACCGGGTAATCAAACAGATGGGGTCAGGCAGAAAGAGTAGTCGAGATGCAGGCAAAGGTCAGGATTCGGATATCAGAATAGTCAGGAACAGGCAGGGATCAAAACCGGAATAGCAGATACAAAATACACAGGAACAGACAGCACAAGGCTTCAGGAACCACCAGAATCAAGATTCTATCACGGGCACTGGCTGGGGGTCAGAATGGGCTTTATATACATTCGAAATTGGCGCCAAAATGAGCGTCAATAGAAGAGAGCCTGTCAATAGAGCACCTGTAGAAGAATCAAGATGGCGCTGGACCAGGAGTGCATCGGCGTGGCGGCCGTCCACGCCGCCGCACACCAGGTAATTTTATTACAGGTCAACCCTGACTTTACATGACCAGGTGGTTGGGGATACTTCCAGACTGTCAGGACCTGGAGGCTCTAGTAGGTTGCAGTTAGGACCACGGATGTAGCAAAGGGTTAAGATTGTTTGTAGTCATATCCAGTCAAAAGATCAAGGCAGGCAGCAAGTAGAGAAGTCAGAATCAAGGCAAGAGGTCAGAAATCAAAGGATCGTGGCAAATTAGCAATTTAGGACCACCAAGGAACTGTACCATGAAGGCCTAGATACAGACATTGATCCCAGGTCGCTAGCATCCTTTTATTTTGAATTTTCGCACCAAATAATGGTGTGATGAAATTAGAAACTGCCACATCACAACACGACATGATGACATAACTACACGACTATGGGGCATCGCCATCTCAGATGGGAGGCTGAACGCTCCTGACACTGACCAGATCTGAGCAAATGGCCAGCTTAAGCCCTAAGATGTATAAACCTTTGTATGGTAAAGAGAGAGAAAACTATTTAGTGCAATTTATATTGGTCTCTTATAGGAATTAATGGGAGAATGTGTTATTTCGCCTTATGAGAAAATATAAAGAACTCACTAAATTCATTAGAAAACAAAAACAACAAAGTTGGTTGAACAGAGGAGCAGGAGAGGTGGAAGGGAGTGGCTAATCAGTCTAGACAAGTAAAACAACGAAACAATAATCCGGCTCTAGCATGACAACAAACCAAAGCCTCCATTTCCAGTCAGCAGGGCCGATCAAGTGTTTACTAAAGGCTAAGTTATTGCAAGCATTTCTTTGACAACCTGAATTCTGTTGTTCTATAAACCTGGTCACTGCTCTCTCCCTGTTTACCAGAATAATCAATGACGTTTAACAACTAACAGAGGCAAGTGAGGATGAACAATGGTAAATAGGAATAGATTAAGATGGATTTGTAGGAAGACAATATATCGAGTGACAGATTTATTTGTGCAGATTATGATCAATGCTCACACAACTTTGACTAAGAACAACACAAGCTATAAGGCAATGTTTGATTTTTAAACAGCAAAACACTTGTCCCAGGTCCCCTTGGCTGCGATCAGTGAAAAATATGGGTAAATTAGAAGGGGTAATGCCTCACTTTGCATTTTGTCCTTTTTATGGAAGATTTATCATCTTGATTTCCTTATAATCCCAGAACGTTCAAAGATGCAATTGAAAATATGTTGAAACTCTTTACTGTTACATTTGTGTTAAAAACCCAATCCAATCCTTAGTCTGGTGTTACCTGAGGGTCCAAGCAGATTTGTTGGTACAAATATAAGCAGCTTTTGTACCCATAGGAAGATCTTGCTTGGAATGGCAGATATGTCTGTTCAGTGGCTGGAATAGCTAATGTATGCCAGAGAACCTCAGTTATACTGTAATATGGTTTGAGGGATGCATAGATGACTTTAAATAAAACAACACAAGTGTTCGTGAAACTGACACAAACTGAAACTGACTAATGGTAGCTCCTATGTGGACTGTCAGCCTACAGGTGGCTCTTTTTTGGCAATAGACCTGGTTTTTATGCAACCAAAACCTTGCTCCAAGCCAGGAATTATTATAATATAATAAGCACCTGCTTTGAGGCCACTGGCAGGAACATCCAACTGGTTGGTGAGCTACATGCTGCTCTCATGCCACTGGTTGGAGACCACTAACTTAGAACATCACTGCGCCCCATCCAGAATTTCACCTAATTTTATACATGGAAATACAGATTGTTATGAACAGCCTGACAATGTTCCATCTTCATGGAAAACCGAACTGTCAGTTTAATACCAACAGTAATGCACTATTGAATGAGATGAACTGGGCTTCAGAAGAAAAGTAGGAGGCAAATATGGCCTTCTGCTGGAGTTTTGGTTTGGATTTCCAAATCCAACATAAAACATAATTGGTAGGTTAGCTGTCTACAGAGCTGCCACTGCTTTTTGTGCCTTTGGGAGAATATACATTGACCTATTTACAGTTTATAAAAATAAATCTGCCCTACCTTCACATAATTCCCTTATTTGGCCCGGTCCAGCCTTGCTTGAGTTTTTTATATGGTATATGATGGATGCTGAGCAATAATCATGCACAAAGTGGCAATTAGTGACTGGCAAATTTGTTCCATTCAATTCGCCACGAAATTCACAAAAGGGGCGAAAAATTTGCGAAACGGCAACAATTCTGATGCTGGCGACAATTGACGCACATTAAAATCAATGGCCATCTGAATTGTCGAATCGTGCAAATTCACAGCAAATTTGCGCCTGGCCAATAAATTCGCCCATCACTAGTGCCAATATCTACATACTCTGTGAGTTGTGTTATTCATAATAAAGTTAGGGGAGGCCACCTAAGGTCCTGTTCACATCTGTAACTGAAGATATTGAGACTCACTTGACTCAAATGCAACATCTATCCAGAAACATGGGGTTTGTAATATCTATAAAGAGTGTTACAGTCACATCAGTTATAAAATACCAGACTACTAAACACCAGGGGACTCATTCAGCTCCAGAGAGCAACATGGACTATATAACGCTTATAGATACACCCTACACCCTCTGAGTGACCTTAAAACAGGTTACACAAGGTTTACAGATGGTTTTCATCTACCTCTGTCCACTGTTAAGCAAAAGACGCCATAAAACCTACTCTGTCTGTACATAGACTCTACGGGACTCCACATGGAGCAGGCAATGTCTTTATGTTCCCATGTGATGTTCCATCTACCATATTATTTGTGGCAACCTAATCATGATGTTTATGCAGGCTCAGCTACTGTTTATCTAATTTAATTTTCTGTTTTTCTCTTCCTCTCTTTCAACATTCCTTTTTGTCTTTACATTTAAATATTTACACAAAGAAGTGGGGTGGCACAGATAACAGGGCTACTGTTACCAAGACTTGGAACTCTCTGGAGTAAGATGTTTGTTTTGGAAACCCATCTCAAGTATTTTACCTGCTCAATAATTCTAATACTGTTTCCTATAACTAATAAAAATAAGGGGGAACTGCATTTGTGTCTTTTCTAAGGTCCACATTCAATTTCTGTGCATTTGGGAAGCAGCTGGCCACTTTAACCTTTCATCCCATGCCTTGTTTAATAAACACTGAATCTAATCTCCAGTAAACAACCCCTAAAGATTGCACTGAAAGCCTTAATGTTCATTCAAGTTAAGGTTAATCCAAGAAACTCTATGCACTGGCTCTTATTGTTTTTATGAAGTGTCAAACACAGCAGACAATCTGAATGCCATTTGTAAAAAGGGATTCAGGAAAGGTTTAGACCTTGCCACTCTTGTTGACAGTTTGAAATCAGGAATCCCTTCTTTTCACACAGGAAAGGCTCTCCGCATCCCATTAACACAAGATAGTGGAGTGGATAGAGGTTTTCAGTCTCATAAGAGACTTTTCTGCAGTATGAAAACAGTCCATGTGGATCCCAGGAGTCCAGCTAAATAGACCTGTCATTCTCTGTCACCAGTGTGAAGCCAACTGCCATTTATTTGAAAGCGTCGTTAATTAAAGTCAGTCTGAAGTAAAGTTCCGCCTCAAGGCCTGTCATTCAATTAGAAAGTTTACTTTACTTTTTTTTATTTTTGTCTCAAGCAGCTGCAGGTCCCTTTAACTTATTTTCCTAGGCCTCGCGTAAGTTGGGTTTTTAATCAGGCTATTTCCATATCTCTAACATTGACAACATGTAACCATTCCTGATGGACTTGCTGATCTGATCTCAATCGCATCCATTCTGTTTGGATCAAATGAATGAGAAGTTTCTTTCTATAGACCATGGGAATTTGACTTACCAATTTTGGACCTTGTAGCTTCAGTCATGACATATTTTATCAGTGATGGAACCCGAGGGGAGATGAGCTCCTGGTTTTTTTCTGCTAAGCATTGAATCCCGTGGGCCTAATATAATTATAAAATGAAAACACAAATTAATTTTTTTTTTCCACAAATGATTAAAAATGTTTGGTATTCCTATTTTTCTTAAAAGCTCTAAATATTTGAGATTTATTAAGGGGCAGATTTACTAAATTAGAGTGAAGGATTCGAATTAAAAAAACTTTGAATTTCGAAGTGTTTTTTGGGCTACTTTGACCATCGAATGGGCTACTTCGACCTTCGACTACGACTATCGAACGATTCGAACTAAAAATCGTTCGACTATTCGACCATTTGATAGTCGAAGTACTGTCTCTTTAAAAAAAAATTCGACCCCCTAGTTCGGCAGCTAAAAGCTACCGAACTCAATGTTAGACTATGGGGAAGGTCCCCATAGGCTTGCCTAAGTTTTTTTCATCGAAGGATATTCCTTCGATCGTTGGATTAAAATCCTTCGAATCGTTCCATTCGAAGGATTTAATCGTTTGATCGAATGAATAATCCTTCGATCGATCGATCGAATTTCCTGCGCTAAATCCTTCGAATTCGATATTCGAATTCGAAGGATTTCAATTCCTAGTCGAATATCGAGGGTTAATTAACCCTCGATATTCGACCCTTGGTAAATCTGCCCCCAAGTGTAAAAACAAAAAAAAAACTGTAATACAAAAATTCACCAGGTTAAAGTTGTCGAGGTTATATAGAAGTGGATAAAGATGCACTGGTCCTATTGGACTGTTTTTCAGAGGTTTTCAATTTTCTTTTCTCGCTAGGAATTGTCTGAAAAAAATCAAATTTTTAGAGGTTTTAGAGGTATTCATTTTTTTTGTTCATTCAGCACTTTTTTTCAACTGTGCTTTTTAAATTCACATTGTTTCATGACATTCGGGGTTTAGAGAAAAAGAGTTTAATCATAGTTTCAAAAAGCTCCAATACCTAGAATTTGACCTTTAATAAATGGGCCTCCCTGTCTGCTTTAATTTAAGATTAAACAATCCAAATAGGCTGGTTTTGCCTCCAATAAGGATTAACTATATCTTAGTTGGGATCAAGTACAAGCTTCTTTTTTATTAATACAGAAAAAGGAAATCATTTTTATAAATTTGAATTATTTGGATAGAATGGAGTCTATGGGAGACGGCTTTCTTGTTAGTCGGAGCAGAAAAACACAATTGAGCATCAATTTGTATTGCACTCTGAAAACTATCGAATTGTCTCTGCGAAAACTCGACTTTCTCGGGTTATTGGACGAAGACCTCAATTTTATCGGATTATCCAGTGCAGATCACAATGTCAAGAAACAACTTAAGGCACATCAGCCATTGATTTGGATTCTTAGCAGCTTTGGGGTATCTCTAAATCTCTAAAACTTTTAGTTTTTATTTTCCTCGAAACATTTGTCTTTTCCCCTTTAAAACCTCAACCAGAAAAAATTGAGGTTTAATAAATGGGCCCTAAATGTATGAATCATCTAGGTCATAGTTAATACTCTACTAAGAAACTTTTCAGGTAGTTGTGCATAACTGACCTTAATTTATTGGCTCTCTATGGAAATTCCTGTTTCTTATTAGACTTCTCTCTCTCTCTCTTTACACACACACACACACACACACACACACACACACCACGCACAAACACTCACACTAAAACACACACACTAATGCACAGTAACACACTCACACTAACACACACTCACACACACTAACACACACACTAATGCACAAACACTCACACTAACACACACACTAATGCACAAACACTCACACTAACACACAGTAACACACACACACTCACACTAACACACACTCACTAACACACACACACTAATGCACAGTAACACACACATACTCACACTAACACAAACTCACACTAGCACACACTCACACTAACACACACTCACACTAACACACACTCAACACACTAATGCACAGTAACACACACACACACTCACACTAACACACACTCACTAACACACACACACTAATGCACAGTAACACACACACACACTCACACTAACACAAACTCACACTAACACAAACTCACACTAGCACACACTCACACTAACACACACTCAACACACTAATGCACAGTAACACACACACTCACACTAACACACACTCACTAACACACACACACTAATGCACAGTAACACACACTCACACTAACACACACTCACACACTAATGCACAGTAACACACACTCACACTAACACACACACACACACACACTAATAAGAAACAGGATATATATGTGTGTGAGACACAACTAAAGCTACAAAACAATGGTTCTCTTGCAGATTTAATGAGTAGTTTATACCCGGAGATATTCCAAGCCCATTATCAGATTGTCAGTTAAATACATTATCTATTAACGATAATCAAACATTTTTAGACCAGCAATCAAAGCTTCCTTGACAGTAAAGGTCACATTTGTTGAAGTTTGACAGAGATGTTATTGTTTGATACAGTCCCAGTTACATAAACTTCATTCAACCAGAAAGCCCTGAGTTGTGAGAAATGAGGTTACAACTGAGTTTCCTCCAATTAAGCAGCGGATTTCATTTCTACCTCCCAGTCCTGTTGAGCTGCATCATGTGTTCTTGTGATCTCAAGGTCTTCTGACAAACATCTGGGAAGATGCAAGTGCTTGTTCCTGATACAATGATTTCGATTTAGTTAATATTTACAGTGTGTTTAATGATATATTATAACGATAAGAAGGACAATATCTTGATTTCTTTTTGACATAAGTAAACTATACATGATATTCCTGTTGCTTTTTTCTGTTTCCATCCTGTTTCTAAGATTAGATTGTATATTGTATTAAAATGTGGCTACTCATACAGGTGTGGGATCTGTTATCTGGAAAACCATTATCTAGAAAGCTCCGAATTACGGGAAGGCCATCTCCCATAGACTTCATTTTATTCAAATAATCCAAATTTTTAAAAAGGATGCCCTTTTTCTGTGTAATAATAAAACAGTCGCTTGTACTTGATCCCAACTAAGATATAATTAATCCTTATTGGAAGCAAACCCAGCCTATTGGGATTATTTACATGATTTTCTAGTAGACTTATATCCAGTATATATACAGTGTATATATATATATATATATATATATATATATATATATATATATATATATATATATATATATTGACTCTCGTCAAACTGTTCAACCTTGCCTGGGTGCAGTGTCCAAAATTTTTGAAATATTCATCCCACAAAGAAGGTCCGCACTCTCAGGACTTAAATTGAAATCAAAATGTTTTATTAACTAAACGGCTAACGTTTCGGCCTCTCCGAGGCCTTTCTCAAACGAAGAGGCCGGAACGTTAGTCGTTTAGTTAATAAAACATTTTGATTTCAAGTCCTGAGAGTGCGGACCTTCTTTGTGGAATATATATATATGTATTAAAATGAAACCTATCACCCGGTTATCTATAAAGTATTAAAGAGATTTTTCACCTTTGAATGAACTTTTAGTATGACGCAGAGAGTGATATTCTTTAATGTGTAATTGGTTTTCATTTTTTCTTATTTATGGTTTTTGAGTTATTTAGCAGTTCTCCAGTTTGTGATTTCAGCCATCTGGTTGTGTCCAAACTACCTTAGCAACAAGCATTAATTTGAATACGAGACTGGAATATGAATAGGAAAGGCCTAAGTAGAATTTCCATTCTGCTTGTGCCTGTCAGGAACTCCCTAGTTTTGTATTGGCTTCTCCTGTTTAAACCACAGGAGGCAATGTGTTTGCTCTCCACCCCCCATCAATAGTCCCTGGTCAACACCCGTTGCCCATCTGCAGGCAATGGCTCCCTGGTGCTGGATCAATGGCCCATCTGCCTTGTCTAAACCTTGAGCAACTGTTCCTTTGATCTTGTTCCTGCTCCTGAGACCTTGTTTCTGTTCCTGAGATCCTGTTCTGGTCCTGATCCTAAGTTCTTGTTTCAGTAAATCCTTTCCTCCCCTTTGTTCTCCATAATCTAGTTCTGACTCCCCAGTTGGACTGTTGGCCAGTTTTCTGGATTCATGTTTGTCTGTCATCTGCCCTTGACCTTTAGCCTTCAGCCTGTTTATATGGACTTGATTCTTTGCTGCTAGTCCTGACCCTCAGCCTTCCTAAAAGACTCTCAGCCTTTCTTTGTTTTTCTGTCTGAAACTTACATTTTCAGTTTATTAAATATTGTTTAACATGCAGTTCATGCCTAGTCTCCATATGTTTACAAGTGGTAGTTACTCAGCACATAGGCTCCTGTCAGTTAAAGCCCCATGGAGAGGGTCAGCCACCTTTACAATAGTCTTTGGACTGGGACATAATGTCTTTAGAAGAAGAAATAAGGGGTGTGCTCTATTTATCCCTGGTTATCTGTGCAGAGCTTCTACCTGATAGATGCATCTAGTTGTAAAATCCAGCATTGGTTGACAAGAGTTCTGAAAATGCCGTATAATTGTCCTCAATGTAAAATTGCTTAAATTGTGTAATAGGAAAGTTTTTTTGTCATTACAAGATTGAGTCATTTTCCCACGTGGACTGATTTAGTGGTCAATCACACAACTTTGAGCAGGTGGAAAACTTTTTGCCCTAAGTTGCCTCTACTTTCTAGTGAGAAACATACTTTTAGTTCAAGGAAAACAACATAGATGTTCTTTTGTTTTTACTAATTCTCCAATGGTCGTCTTTGAAAGAAGACAGAAATACTATATATTGCATATTCTATATATTAACCCATATTTTCTTATTCTACAGATTATTTTACAGATATGGAATCCATTATCCAAAATGGCAGGGATCTTGCTTTTCCATAATTTGTTGTGCTATCCTGGTGGATTTAGACTGGGTTAGGTAATGGCAATTATACATCATTTCCAAATTATAGAGGATAGAATTATTTATTTAAAGAATATACTGTAAGGAATGGAATTGCCGGCTTTCAGAGTTTTCTCAATAATAAGCTCCTGGATGATAGATCCCATACCTGTACAATGTTTGGCTATGTCTTACATATTAAAAAAAAAGTATTTAAAAGACTTTGAGGATCTCTGTTATGAAGCCAAAATGGATTAATGAACCACGGAAATACTTTCTCCCAGATAGGTGGGTATAAATAGAACATTATGTGTAAATCCGGATAAAGAATGTCTTGCACAATATACACAAGGATCTTCTGGAATTTCAGGCAGAAATAGAATTGGGGGTCTCAGTTACCAGCGAGAGACATTTTAACACCAATTTTATTAGGTGCAGGCTGACCTTACACAATCTATTGGAAACAGACAAACCTATATATTTGTCAACATGAAAAGTGACTCTCACACTCCAGGAAGACCTTGATACAAATATAGCCTCTTGCAATTACATCTCTATGAGCGAGCATAGCAACGCCAACACACAAAGTCGTTATATAGACACAGATACTTTGGCCATAGAGATACATACATCTAGAGTGACAGTTCTATTAACATACGAGCCAATTGCATAGAGATGTCCAACGTGATTAGTGTTCTTTACAAAATGTGTTTATTTTATGATCAGTTGGGAGGCTCTGAGAGAATTTCAGTGTTAGAGAAGGTTATTATAGAGTCATATATAGGGGCCGATTCACTAAATTCGAGTGAATTCGAGTGAAGGATTCGAATTTAAAAAACTTCGAAGTGTTTTTTTGGCTACTTCGACCATCGAATGGGCTACTTCGACCTTCGACTACGACTATCGAATGATTCGAACTAAAAATCGTTTGACTATTCGACCATTCGATAGTCGAAGTACTGTCTCTTTAAAAAAAACTTCGACCCCCTAGTTCGGCAGCTAAAAGCTACCGAACTCAATGTTAGCCTATGGGGAAGGTCCCCATAGGCTTGCCTAAGTTTTTTTCATCGAAGGATATTCATTCGATCGTTGAATTAAAATCCTTCGAATCGTTCGATTCAAAGGATTTAATCGTTCGATCGAATGAATAATCCTTCGATCGATCAATCGCATTTCCTGCGCTAAATCCTTCGAATTCGATATTCGAATTCGAAGGATTTCAATTCCTAGTCGAATATCGAGGGTTAATTAACCCTCGATATTAGACCATTGGTGAATCGGCCCCTAAGTATAGGTTAATGCAAAGTACAGTTGCATTAAAGGATAAGAGATTTACCAAGGTTCGAATGGTAAATTCGAATTTGAATTCAAACTTTCGAGTTGTTTTTTTTCGACAAAACTCACATTTTCAGGTTTAAAACCACCGACTCAAATTCAAATCCGAAATTCATATCTGAATTCAAAGTAGAGATGTATCATCCCCTACCCTGGAAGTAACTCGAATTCAATAGGTCGCCACCTGCCAAGTTCATGTAGGAGTCAATGGTGGAGGTCCTCTGACTTATTTGAAGAAGTTAATAGCCTCCCAGAAGTTTTTTCATTGAAAAACTCTATTCCAATTGCATTTGAATTCAGTTTGAATTTGATATGAGTTTTCAGGTTGTGACATTAATTCTAGATGTTCGAGTTTTTTCTTGAATAATATACAATTTGAATTCCGAGGTCATTCAAGTTCATTCGAGGTAAAAAAAAAACTCTAACATTCGACCTTTGATAAATCAGCCCCTAATTTTCAAAGAGAGCTCCCTCTTGATGAGACTGTCCTAGACACTACTGTTACCCCAAACCAGAGTGAGGGCTCTATTTGTCTGTACCTTTGGTGGGGGAAAATATTTTAGGGCAACAGGTGCCCTTCAAATGGACACTGCAGTCCCATGGGCAAGTGTTACATGATACTTGCTGGGAAATGTTCACTATTTGTTAGTGAGACCAGGACCAATCATAAACTATGACCAGTCAAAAGACTTTGTAGTATAGCCAATGTGAACCTTCCTTTTGATATTGTCAATGATATGCTGGGGTTCAACTCTGCTGCTTCCAGTAAAAAAACAAATTGCTCCCCCATGGTTGATTGAATTACGATTATTAAAAATTCAAGAAACGGTATTGTGAGGGTATCTGGAATAGCGCGGTGGTCCTTTGCGCTCGCCGATTCTTCTTTGATGTCGTG
The DNA here is from genome assembly GCA_038501925.1 of Xenopus petersii. Classification (NCBI taxonomy): domain Eukaryota; kingdom Metazoa; phylum Chordata; class Amphibia; order Anura; family Pipidae; genus Xenopus; species Xenopus petersii. The sequence goes on along the minus strand of CM076680.1, from coordinate 167,626,546 downwards.
CCTCGCCACATATGACATCATTGTGCATGGTGCGAAGTTCAAATATTTAAAGGTGCCATGTACTGTACTTTTTCCTTTAGTTCTTGGGTGTGTTCTTCAAGTCTGATCTTTGTTCCTGACCCTTGCCTGTCCCTGACTTTGCTATCCTGCTGCCTGTACTGATTCTGACTCTGTACCGCATTACTATTTGGTTTTTGACCCCAGCCTGTGATCTTGACTATGTCTCTGTTTCCTGATCTAGTACTGCATTGCCTGTTCCTACCCAGCCTGGACCCAGCCTGGTCATAGACTATGCTTCTCATTTCCCATTCTGCCCAGAACTCTCTCCTTGGTCCTCTCACATTAAGACCTGGTGGCATCTGAGTAGCAGAGGTCTCTGAGTAGCAAAGGTGGCCACTATAGGCAGAAGGGTGAGCCGAGACTGGGTCATTGGAGTTAGTTCTGGGTTTGGGATACCTTACGTTACATGTATTAACAAATCAACTAGAAATATATCTGAGAAAATGTGATCGATTCAACACAACAGGATACACTAAACCTCTTCACCATAGAAAAACCATTCATTCCTCATTTAATGAGAAAAGTTGAGGAATTGCCTTTGTAAAAAGTTTTATCAGCATATACAGACAATAAAAAAAAAGTTAAGACTGATGTTCTGATATTAAATGCCTAAAGTTTCAGAATCCTTATATCAGTAATGATTCAGGCCTTCAAAGTTGAGCACAGGAGGTCACCATTTATTTGCCAGGAGCAAATTTGTGGTGAATTTGTGCGATTCGCCGCCGGCGTAAAAAAAATGGATGCCGGCATCCGTCTTATGGACGCCGGCGAATGTGCGCCAGTGTTCAAAAAACGGATGCCAGCGTCAAAAACGAGACACCGGTGCCGTTTCGCGAATTTTTCGTCGTTTCGTGAATTTCTCTGGAAATTCGCAAATTTTTCGGTGAAGCAAAAAGGCGCAAATTCGCCCATCACTACTTAACCAAACATAGACCAAACATTCATGTTTTTGAAAATTTCATTTGAATTTGTGTTTTTGTGCAGAAAATGTTTTGAATCGTGGCAAAAATTTGAAATCAAATGTTGATAAATCACCCACATAGGGGCAGGAGAATTGGTTCCTAATAAAACTGGCCTGGTGTGTGTGGATGTGAGTGTGTGTGGTACAGGGACTGATGTATAATCTCTGTAAATTGCTACAGAATATGTTGACGCTATATAAATAATAATAGTACAGGTATGGGACCTGTTATCCAGAATGCTTGGGACCTAGGATAGATAACTTTCTGTAATTTGGATTGTCCTCCCTTAAGTCAACGGTACTAGAATATCCAAAGAGGGTTATTTCTCAAAACCTGAGTTTTTATGATTTTTTTTAAATAAAAGTCTGACCAAGCTAGAATCCACTATTTGACTTTATTATTTAAAAAGCTTGATTTAATCAACTCAAGTAAGAACTCGATAAAATTGATTGAAAACCTGAATCGTAAGGGTTTTTTTGAGTTTTTTTCCCGAATCGCTCAATTTTTTCGGCATTTTTTTCCAGAAAACACCAAATTTTTCAGATTTTTGCCTAAAAAGCCAGAAAAAGTCGGATTTTCGGGCTAATTCCAGCGCAGACCACAGAAACTTCAAAATTGGATAGGAAACTCTGCCATTGACTTATACACTTGGTGGATGTTTGGATTTTGGCTTTTTGCTGTGTTTGTCTTTAATAAATCTCAAAAAAAAACCCCCTAAATAAGCCCAATAGAATTGCTTTGCCTCCAAAACAGGATTAATTATATCTTAGTTGGGATCAAGTACAAGCTACTGTTTTATTGTTACATAGGAAAGGGTTTTCAAACATTTGGACTTTGTAGATAACGGGTTTCCGGATAAAGGCTCCCATACCTGTAATAATAACTTGTGAAATGATGGAACATCTTAAATAGACAAATCTGGAATGGAACACTCCAGCAATATCCGCACCGCAGTTGTCTGTACACTCATCTCGGGCGTTTAGTGCATTAGTCCCCAAATGTATCATTGTTTGCATTACTCAGATGAAGCAGACATGCTGTCATTGACCCATTAGGGTGCAATCTTCTATATATTTACATGAATGACCATTGAACTGGGACTAGTTTGGCCGTACAATGTTGCGTTTCTCCCTCTCGCATTTCCATATGCTAAAACAGAGCCATAGCTGTTTACATAGCAGTTACTCTGTTGCTTCCATTGCATTACCAAATACTAGTCTGGTGCTATAACGTTTAGTTACCGTCTGAGCACAGCTTGTTTACCGGCTGAATGGCTTTGCTTATTTGGCTGTATCAAAGAACAAAGACGGAAAGGTGTGATTTTCTGGGATTTGAAATAAGATAACGCTCCTTAGTTTCCACCAGGATGGGGTGGAGATGGACAACAACCTTAAAAACGAAACCGAACAGAAAGCCTCTCTCTTCCAGAGCACCAATAATATAAGGCAATAAAAATTAATGAAGGGAAAGGAAAATCCAAACCTTTAAATTCATTCTTTCTTTTCAGCTGTGTAACATAATCAGTATTTTATGGTGTGTCCTCTGATAACATGAAATTGCTCGCTATATTTTCAGAGACATCCGTGGAGCAAAGGGGGCGAATTCAGCGAGAGATTTCTGAATCACAAGGGCGCTCTTTTCTTTTCAAATGTGAAATCTCACACGTGAAAGATAAAAGGAGAGCACTGTGCGAGCGACTAGGTCTCTGGCCGGTCATTCATTCATTAACAAAATTAATATATAAGTAATTAATTTCTAACTAATATTGTTTTAAGTGTTTGGCAAGAAAGTTGATGCTAAGAATAGGAATTTAACTTTAATATGAATTTAGGTTTGGTTTATGAACAGGCCTGGATTTGGGGGGAGTATGCACTTGAGAGGGCGTGGGAGCTAGGACCCAGCGGGCCTAGGGATGCCCAAGCCCGAAATCCGGGCCTGTTTATGCAAAAATAAGATGGAAGGAAGTCTAGGGCAAAATTAACTTTGTTTGGGTCCTTAGGACCCTACTACCCATAGACCTATAGCCATTGTTGAAGGACACAAGTTGACCTTCAACAACCCTAATATGATGTTTTCGTTCTACCATCTTGCCCAAATGTCACTATTTTGCATTGCTAGGTTCTACTACCTACAGCTCTTTGAGTCTCTTCTCCCTGTATACACCCTCCTCCCCGAAAACATCTGCTAAAAAAGGTTCATTGACAACAGAGAATAAAGAGAGTGTGTAGGACCTTAATATGGAAACACTGGAACCACCTTCTCAGCAGCAATTTGGCAATAAAATGTGACTAAAAACACGTAACCTTGTTATAGTGCTGTGTCAACCCAGTAAGGCGTTATCATAGGCAAAAATGGTAGTAGAAGACATCTAGTAAAAGTATGGTGAGGCTCAAAATCAAACCCCAAGTTATAGAGGCCCATTTTTTTCAAAGGTCAAATCTCAATCTTATTAGAGTTTTTTGAAAGCATGATTAAACTCTACGGGGTATATTTATCGAAGAGTGAAGTCAGAAATCGCACAGTCCACTAGAGTGAAATTATGCCACTCTCCATTGATTTCTATGCGGTTTTATTATTATTTTATTATTCACATGCATTTATATAGCGCCAACATATTGTGTAGGCGCATTTATCAAAGGACGAATACTCTTTTAAAATTCCATAGAAATGAATGGAGAGTGGCGAAATTTCCATCTAGAGGACTGTGGTGATCTCTAACTTCCCTCTTTGATAAATATACCCCTACTTCTCTAAAACCACGAATGCCATGAGAGATATGAAAAGATCTGAATTTAAAAAAAAAAAAAAGTACGAACGGGAAAAAAAACTCTGAACGATGCACTAAAAATTACAAATATCTTTGAAACCTTTAAAAATTGGAGTTTTCCTGGGTGCTCCTTAATTATTGTTCTGATTTGATTCTCTGGTTCCTGACCTGCTTTGACTTTCTCCTTGCTTATCACTGCCTGCCCTGATCCTATTGCCTGAACTGACCACAAACTTCATCCCTTCGGAAACCATGAATAGAATTTTACTGCATCCAGCTTCCTCCTTGGTCCCGAATCCTAAGCATCTGAGCAGTATAACCTTGACACCTCCAAGGTTCACCATGATGCTCTCAATACAACTGAGTCTCATGGCAAGGTCTGGAGCCCATCAGGTTATCTCCCGGTGCCCTGCCAGTCCAGTCCAACATTTTTAATTGAAAGTGTTTAGTAAGTTTGTAAAATTCGCCTGCGTCAAAAAATTTTGGATGCGCATCTGAAAAGTTGCTTGCGTCAAAATTGCTGCACATTAACACTATTTAGACACCCATTGACTTTAACGCCAGTGTCAAAATTGACACGAGCGACTTTTCGGACGTACTTCCAAAATTGGACGGGGCGTCAATTTACGATTTCCACGATTTTTTCACAAATTTTGCAAATTTCATGGAAATGGGAGAAATTTCACCCATCACTGGTGTTTGCCCACGGTCTTCCTCATGCACAAATAGACATCCTTAACAATTACAAAAACACAAACAAAACTTGTTCTTGTGTGAAGCAGAAGGTTTTCATTTCATTATTTTGTTTTATCATTAGAAACCAAAGTGGTAATTATGCCATTGACTGTCACTAGCCTTAGGGCTAATAATAAGTGGGATTCAGGATCAACCTTTTCTTCTAAATCCATGTCATCAGATAACGCTTCATTGGTGGTTACTGTTGACACTCATAATCAAGGTGTAATTGATAAGGCATATAATGAGCCCTCTTCATTGATGATTTTGGCTTTTTGGTGAGGCTCATCATCAACATTTAGGGGCCGATTCACGAAATTCGAGTGAAGGGTTCGAATGAAAAAAAATTCGAATTTCGAAGTTTTTTTGGGCTACTTCGACCATCGAATGGGCTACTTCGACCTTCGACTACGAAAATCGAACGATTCGAACTAAAAATCGTTCGACTATTCGACCATTCGATAGTCGAAGTACTGTCTCTTTAAGAAAAACTTCGACCCCCTACTTCGGCAGCTAAAAGCTACCGAAGTCAATGTTAGCCTATGGGGAAGGTCAAAAAGGCTTGCCTGGGATTTTTTGATCGAAGGATTTTCCTTCGATCGTTGGATTAAAATCCTTCGAATCATTCGATTCGAAGGATTTAATCGTTCGATCGAATGAAAAATCCTTCGATCGATCGATCGCAGGATTTGCGCAAAATCGTTCGACTTCGATATTCGAAGTCGAACGATTTTAGTTCCTAGTCGAATATCGAGGGTTAATTAACCCTCGATATTCGACCCTTCGTGAATCGGCCCCTTACTGATCAGTGGTTGCTCATCACAGTGAACAATGAGGTGTGCCTTCACCCTGAACAATGCCAGGACATAGCAGCTGGCGCTGAAAGTTTGAATTTAAAATATTTATATTGCTTCTAAGGACATGATATCATAATTGTTTGAAAGAAGTGCATATATCTGACAAGAGTAAATCTATAAAAACCAGAAGGACCATATAAACAGTGGAAGATGACACACGTGTTCTTTTTAAAGCACAAAAATGTCTATAAATCAAACGTCACATCTTAGTCCTCATTCATTAGTATCTTGGTGAGTGCGAGATCTTCAGGCTGGTCAAGCGACTGCACAATGATTCTTTTGTTCTACCTTCATACCCCAAACTGCACTAATTGCACTTATTCACACACACATAACTTCTATATAGATAAGAACCATAACAACATAATAAAAGTAGATGCAGGAGGGGTCATTTACAGAAACCCCAGAAGCAAGAGCTCTACGGGTGCCAAACATGCTCCTTTAAGCTTCTTCAAATGGCACTGGTGTCTGGGTGTGCTTTGCACCTTGTGCTGGATAAGAAGAGGGTTCCACTGTAGGCAGAAAAATTAGTATGTAGTGAGATTTCCCAAAAAATCCTAAACAAAAGTAAATGAAAAATACAAAACTGTTTATTAGGACATGAGGCCTAATGCGTTTCGTGCCTATTGGGGCACTATTGGTTCCACTGTTGCCTTCACCTGTTGCTTGGGCATCTGAATGCTATGCAATAGTGATGGGCGAATTTCTCCCGTTTCACTTCGCCGAAAAATTATCGAATTCGTGAAACATGAATTCTGACGCCCGCGTCAATCTGCGTCGATTTTGTCGCCGGTGTTAAAGTCAATGGGCGGCCGAATAGTGTTGATGCACAGTATTTTTGACACAAGCGACCTTTCCGACGCGCATCCACATTTTTTGGACGCCGGCAGCGAAACCTTGAAATTTGCAGCAAATTCGCACCTGCCCAATTTATTCGCCCATCACTACTATCCAAGTTAGGGGCCGGGTAACAGAGTTAGGTGCAACCTCCATGGCTTGGGTGGGAGCTACAAGATGGAGCTGGTCACAGTTCCTGTATAAACTATAGCAAAAAAGTTGTGCTCACCACTAAATTTGAAACTATTAGGTGAGATTGTGACCACAAACTTCATACAGACAAAGACAAGAGCTCGTCTGCACTCAACCCATTATCAATAAATAGAGAACACTGAGACATTTTGTACCTAAAGTTACTAAAAAATGCCTTAGGGCTCTTACACCCGGCCGTTCCGACCTGCGCTCCCCTGCGTTCCGTTTTTTGGCGTTCAGCCGTAGGGGAGCGCAGGAATAGACACAAGTAATTATTTGAAATGGGGCTGTACTCACTCAGGCGCGTGTAGGCGCCGAACGCAGGAAAAATGCAGCATGTTGCGTCTGAACCTGCGTTCGGCGCCTACACGCGCCTGAGTGAGTACAGCCCCATTTCAAATAATTACTTGCGTCTATTCCTGCGCTCCCCTGCGGCTGAACGCCAAAAAACGGAACGCAGGGGAGCGCAGGTCGGAACGGCCGAGTGTAAGAGCCCTTAGGCTGGCCATAGACACACAGATCCTATCGTACGAATCCTCGGATCGTGTGTGGCGTGTGCCGACATCTTTTGTCCGGCGGAGATCGGTCGTTTGGTCGATCGTCAGTAGTGATGGGCGAATTTATTCGCCAGGCGCGAATTTGAGGCGAATTTGAGCGATTCGCCGTCAGCCAATAAATTCGTGAAACGCCCGCGAAAATTCGCGGAAAAAATTTAATTTTTTTCAAAAACGTAATTTTTCGCCGTTTCGCGAATTTCGTGCGAAATTCGTGAATTTTTCGGCGAATCGAAATGGCGCAAATTCGCCCATCACTAATCGTCAGGTTTGATTTTGAACCGACCGATCCCGCCGGAGCCCAGGGCACATCGGAATCGGATCGCTCGGCCATATGGCCGAACAATCAGATTACTCCCGATATAGCCATGCTCGTTAATGGCATATCGGGGAAAGATCTGCTCGTTTGGCGATTGTTGCCAAACGAGCGGATCTTTGCGTTTATGCCCACCTTTACACTTTAAGCTGGCCACAGACCCAAAGATCCGATCGTACGAATAAATGGACTTCCCCATCTCCCGACCTGCCACTTACCATTCAGATCAAATAAAGTAGTAAAAGAACAGATCAGCCGATGTTCTGCCCCTGACAACAATCGTACGATAGACAAAGCTAGTGACAGTCTCCCACTGAAAATCGTACGATCGGCAATATATGCAGAGATATTACTTAACCTGTCCGAACAACCAAACGACCGATCTCCGTCGGAAGAAAAATGTCAGGACTCTCCACACACGGTGCGAAAATCGTACGAATCCTCGATTCGTACAATCAGATCTTTGCGTCTATGGCCAGCTTTAATCAAATAGCAATTGCCAGTAAACAATAGCCTTCACTATCAGCACCTACTTGGACTTTGTTCAGATGGCAGTCAGAAAAGGTGGGTGCCAAAAGTCACACTCAAACTCACATGTTCGACAACATTTAAAGGGTAAGAAAGACATAACTGCACAGCACTTATAGGGCAATAACAACGGTATTATCTTCATTCCATGTACAATGATCTCTTTTTTTATTCTTCAATGAGAAAATAACCAAAAATGTATATCCCACGGCAACATTTTCATCATGCTTGTACCACTTGAAGAACTGATAGTTCTGCCCTTTTCCCTGGAAAAATACTGGTGCTCAGCATATAATGTGTGGCAGCTCTTGTGCCAGTGTAGAACCCAAGTGCCACCTAGTGGCAGCTCAACACACAGTTCAGGAAATAATGTTTACAATTGAATTTATACCTGTTTAAAGGAGAAGGAAAGGTTAAAACTAAGTAAGCCTTATCAGAAAGGTCCATCTAAATATACCAGTAAACCCTCAAAGTTATGCTGCTCTGAGTCCTCTGTCAAAAGAAACACTGTATTGATTTCCTTCTATTGTGTACTCATGGGCTTCTGTATCAGACTTCCTGCCTTCAGCTTAAACCTCATTGCCCTGGGCAAGAGCATGCTCAGTTTGCTCCTCTCCCCCCACCCCTCCCTTCTCTACTGTAATCTGAGCCCAGAGCAGGGAGAGACTCAGGCAGGAAGTGATGTCACACCCCATTAATACTGCAGCTCCTATTCTAAACAAACAGAGAGTTTCTAGAGCTTTTAACTCAGGTATGGTAAAAAATTCTACAGAATAAATATAGCATTCTAGCTAATCTATTGGCAATAAAATGCCTCTGTAGCTTTCCCTCTCCTTTAAGGTGCTTAAAGGTATGGAACCTGTTATCCAGACCTGGGGTTTTCTGGATTAAGGATCTTTCCATAATTTGGATCTCCATTCCTTATGTCTACTTAAAATACATTAAAACATGAATTAAACCCAATACGTTTGTTTTGCCTCCAATAAGGATTAATTATATCTTAGTTGGGATCAAGTACAAGCTACTGTTTTATTATTACAGAGAAAAAGGAAATCATTTTCAAAAATGTGAATTATTTCAATAAAATGCAGCCTATGGGAGATGACCTTTCCATAATGTTGATCTTTCAGATTTTCAGATAAAAGATCCCATACCTGTATTAGGTGGCCAACACTTTGTCTCAGGCTCTTTAACATTGTGTTTTTGAGTTACTGGAAAAAACTGAAATTGTAATGACAATATAATGTAGTGTTGCCCTGAACTGGTAAAACTGGTGTGTTTGCTTCAGAAAGACTACTATAGTTTATAAAAAACAAGCAGTTGTGTAACCATGGGGGCAGCCATTCAAGCACAGGATACACAGTAGAGAACAGATAAGTACTACTATAGTTTATATAAACAAGCTGCTGTGTAGCCATGGGGGCAGCCATTCAAGCACAGGATACACAGTAGATAACAGATAAGTACTACTATAGTTTATATAAACAAGCTGCTGTGTAGCCATGGGGGCAGCCATTCAAGCACAGGATACACAGTAGATAACAGATAAGTACTACTATAGTTTATAAAAACAAGCTGTTGTGTAACCATGGGGGCAGCCATTCAAGCACAGGATACACAGTAGATAACAGATAAGTACTACTATAGTTTATATGAACAAGCTGCTGTGTAGCCATGGGGGCAGCCATTCAAGCACAGGATACACAGTAGAGAACAGATAAGTACTACTATAGTTTATATAAACAAGCTGCTGTGTAGCCATGGGGGCAGCCATTCAAGCACAGGATACACCGTAGATAACAGATAAGTACTACTATAGTTTATATAAACAAGCTTCTGTGTAGCCATGGGGGCAGCCATTCAAGCACAGGATACACAGTGGATAACAGATAAGTACTACTATAGTTTATATAAACAAGCTGCTGTGTAGCCATGGGGGCTGCCATTCAAGCACAGGATACGCCGTAGATAACAGATAAGTACTACTATAGTTTATATAAACAAGCTTCTGTGTAGCCATGGGGGCAGCCATTCAAGCACAGGATACACAGTAGATAACAGATAAGTACTACTATAGTTTATATAAACAAGCTGCTGTGTAGCCATGGGGGCAGCCATTGAAGCACAGGATACACAGTAGATAACAGATAAGTACTACTATAGTTTATATAAACAAGCTGCTGTGTAGCCATGGGGGCAGCCATTCAAGCACAGGATACACAGTGGATAACAGATAAGTACTACTATAGTTTATATAAACAAGCTGCTGTGTAGCCATGGGGGCCGCCATTCAAGCACAGGATACGCCGTAGATAACAGATAAGTACTACTATAGTTTATATAAACAAGCTTCTGTGTAGCCATGGGGGCAGCCATTCAAGCACAGGATACACAGTAGATAACAGATAAGTACTACTATAGTTTATATAAACAAGCTGCTGTGTAGCCATGGGGGCAGCCATTGAAGCACAGGATACACAGTAGATACCAGATAAAACACTATTGTATTGGACAGGACTACACAGCAGCTCATTTCTATTAACTATAGTAGTACTTATCCATTATCTACTGTGTATCCTGTGTATTTATATAAACTATACTAGTCTTTCTGAAGCAAACACACAGCTTTTCCCAGTGCATGCTGGCAGTTTATTAATGTTAATTACTTTAAATGCTTTCATTTTTTGGGGGTTACTCTTCCTTTAAAGGAGAAGTAAACCCTTTGTGTAGGCCTTTGCAAAGACTGAAAATCTGGATTTCACTTTATTCTCCTGACAAGGATAGAACATTGAGTAACACAAAGGGACAAGCATCTTATATACAGTACAAGTAGGTAACAAGTAACATAACAAATACAATAAATATATATATATAAGTACAGAAAGCTTAAAGGGACTTTAAATTAATGTGTCATATGATGTAGAGAGGGATATTCTAAGATGATTTGCAATTGGTTTTCATTTTTTATTATATGTGTTTTTAGAGTTATTTAGCTTTTTATTCAGCAGCTCTCCAGTTTGCGATTTCAGCCATCTGGTTGCTAGGGTCCAAATTCCCCTAGCAGCCATGCTTCGATTTGAATAAGAGACTGGAATATGAATAGGAGAGGCCTGAATAGACAGATGAGTAATAAAAAGTAACAATAACTATACATTTGTAGCCTTACTGAGCATTTGCTTTTTAGATGGGGTCAGTGACCCCCATTTGAAAGCTGGAAAGAATCAGAAGAAGACGGTGAATAATTAAAAAACTATGAAAAAGAAAAAAGGCCAATTGTAAAGTTTTCTTAGAATTAGTCAGTCTATAACATACTAAAAGTTAACTTAAAGGTGAACCATCCCTTTAAGTGCCATGTAGTAAGAGAAATACTAGGAAGGAGGTCCTTGCCCCGTCGAGCTTACAATCTAAGTGACAAACAAAATATATAAAATACAAAATATTGCATTTTATATTGAAGCTCCCAGAATAAATAAGACACAGCATCAATCTTAATTCATTTCTTGTAACAAATGCAAAACCTCCATTTTTTTTATTTTTATTTTGCATTCAGGTCACTATACAGCCCGTTTGCCACTTTTGGTGTGACACTGCCACCTACCAGTCTAAATGGGAATTACACGTGTGGATATCGCCTGCAGTATTTGTTGTTATAACAAGTTTTTGATGTTATGGCAACAAGTTAAAATAATGATCATATTCTGCTAAATGCTCTTGATCATCTCTGAAAAAATGGGAACAGTTTAAATTCTGATAATTATTATAAGGTAAGTAAAGGTTGGCTTTCTTTCTTTATTATTATTGTTATTATTATTATTATTATTATTGTTATTGTTATTGTTATTATTATTATTATTATTAATAAAGAATATTGTCTGTATCTTTTCATGTTGGCTAAGCCACTGCTGCATTACTGTATGCACAAAAACAGAGTTACTGCAATTAAAGGGGATCTAAATCCAAAAGATAAATTCATGCAAATGTACTCAGCACTTTTCCAATGTTTTATTCATTTTTAGTGGCCTCTGCGATATCAGCAATGAGACTGCTAAGTGTCAACAAGCTGAAATGTCTGTCACTTTCTATGAACTTCCCGGTATATTCAGTTCACTGTAGGGCTGGTTGACTTTCGGAGTGAGCAATTGAGCCAAAAGCCTTGGTATTAGCAGTCTAAAACTGCTAATATCTCAGAAACCACTAAACAAAAAAAAAAAAAAATGGAAACTACGAAAGTGATCAAAGGCATTCTGTGAGGAGTAAGTTTGCATTAATGAATCATTTCAAATTGAGGGATTATTTACCAAATTTATCTCGTATTTTTTTTCGAGCAAAAACCCAAATGACTTCTAATGATGTTAATTAAGTATTATTGCAACTCAATCCTCTTTCTCAGTTGTGGATTCGGTTATAATGTATTCTTAGGGGTCATTTATTAAAGCTCAATTTTTTTCTGTTTAGGCGTTTAAAAAAAAAAACCCTCAATATTTATTAAACCCTGAAGCTGCTAAAAGTCCATCCGAAAATACTCGGATGGACTTTTTTCCCGAATTGCTTGAATTTTATAGGATATTTTCTGAATAGCTCAAATTTTTCGAGTTTTTGCCGGAAACCCCTGAAAAAGTCGGATTTTGTTCTAAAATTACAAATTGAGATAGGTTCCTCTCCCATTGACTTATGCAGGACCTCGTCGGGTTTGAGATGGTGGATTTTTGGATTCTGCCTTTTTGCAGCATCGGGATATAATAAATCTCAAAATATTCAAGTTTTTTTCCCTGTAAAAATGTGAGTTTTCTAGTGAAAAATCCCTAATATTTAACAAATAACCCCCCTAGGTGTAGTGTTTATAGCCTAATATTCTTTTTAAACTTTAGTTCTCCTTTAGAGGGAATAATCTGGCTTTAGCTACATGAAGTCCTAATGACATAGCAGAACTAGATATTCTTGGCCTCTTTATATAGGAAGAACTAGTCCCCCCCAACAGCCATGGGGTCTGATTGCTCTATAGTTGCTCCACTAGAAGAAGCCCCCTGACCTCTACTGCTTCTACCATGTGAAACCCTTTCCTTGCTGCTCACATTCATCAGCCCTCCACATGCTTCACCATGAATCCCCATCCAAAGGGAGAATGAAACTACCGTGTAGACTGTCGGGGTGAGTGTTTCAAACAGTCGGGGCTGCCACACTAGGCCCAGGCATTTGTAGCCTGGTAGCTCTTCTCTCTTGTAAAGTTTTCAACAAAAAACATAAAACCTATATAGTTCAACTAATGTCTTTTCCTGTAGAATAAACAAAGAAGGAAATGATCTGTCCCTGAGCCCCCATGCCGGTACCATTCTGGACCCCTTTGAAACGCAAATTGTAAATTCAAATGAATTTACTGAAATATTGAAGCCACATGTCATATCCCAAGGGAGGGCCCTCAAACATCTTTCTCATCTGTCCATTCCATGACAACATTTTGTAAAATGTAAAAAATGACATTACATTCTTGTTTAATTCGTGTTTTGACCTCGGCCTGTCTGACTATTCTGAATTCGGCTAATCCCAACCCTTGTCTGCCTGACTATCCTAGAACTCTGCCTGTACCGACCCAGACCCGATTGACTTCGCTTGAACTCCACCTATAGCTTTTCGCTATTCCCTGAACTAGGGATGCACCGAATCCAGGATTTGGTTCGGGATTCGGCCAGGATTCGGCCTTTTTCAGCAGGATTCGATTCGGGCGAATCCTTCTGCCTGGCCGAACCGAATCCGAATCCTAATTTGCATATGCAAATTAGGGGCGGGAGGGAAATTGCGTGACTTTTTGTTAGAAAACAAGGAAGTAAAAAATGTTTCCCCCTTCCCACCCCTAATTTGCATATGCAAAAGGATTCGGGGGTTCGGCCGAATCCAAAAAAGTGGATTCGGTGCATCCCTACCCTGAACCGCTGCCTTCCGTCCAAAACCTCGGTAATGACCGTGTCCCTTTGTCTGTCCAGAACTCTTGCTTTGCTCCCCTCAAGTTAAGACCTGGCGGCATCTGCTACAGGCGGAAGGGGAGCTGTGACCAGGGAGCTTAGCGCTTGTTCTGGATTTAGGAAGCCGATCGTGACATATTTACCTTTTCACTTGTCCTTATTAAGTAAAGGTTTGAATTTATTAGGTAGGGTTTTTTTTAAGTATACAATGGTAATTAAATACATAAAAACAGCAAATAAAATTGTTTTTGTCTTCCATCTTTGCATCCTCACGTTTGTGTGAAGCCTAGGAAGGTAAATTCAGAATGTATTATTGATATAATATTTAGGGGGTTATTTACTAAAGTTACTAAAAGCTTTTTGGCGCAAAACTTGCATTTTTGGGGGGATTTATTAAAGTCCGATGCTGCAAAAATCCTCCATCCCTCTATATAAGTCAAGGGGAGAGGTCTCTATCCTATTTGGAAGTTTCTGTGGTGTGCACTGGAATTAACTAGAAACTCCGACTATTTTGGACTTTTCTGGCATTTGTACGAAATTGTTTCAGAGGCTTTTCCCGAATTTTACGTTTTCTTCTGACTTTTTCCCAAAAAGCCAGAAAAAAAACGTATGATTCGGGAAAAACCTTTCAGAAAAATTGTACGATTCGGGTTTCCCCCCGATCCAATTAAATTGTGTTTTTTAAATAATAAATAAGGTCCAATTATGGATTCTAGTTTGGGCAGACTTTTTTAAATTAAAATAATCAGAAAAATTCGGATTTTAGTAAATAACCCTCCCCGTGTTTATTATCAATATTTCAAACTCCAGTGCAAAATGTGTTACAATTCTGCTGATGGGGAATTTTCAATATTACATTGTACAAATCACGTGTGCAAAGTCCAATTTGGGAATACTTTTACCCACATGAGGTGGGACATTGTGGACTTTGTAAATTAACCCAATGGTATTCTAAGGGGCTGATTTATCAAGGGTCGAATTTCGAAGTGGAAAATACTTCGAAATTCGACCATCAAATAGAATCCTCCGACATTCGAATTTGAAGTCGGAGGATTTTATTCATCGTACGATCGTATTCCGATCGTACTCCGATCGTACTTCGAATCGTACAATTTGAACGATTTTCCTTCGAAAACAAAAAACTTGCTCTGGAAGGTTGGCGAAGTATTGAAGTCGAAGTTTTTTTTAAAGAGACATTACTTCGATTATCGAATAGTCAAAGTTTTTTACTTCGAATCGAAGTCAAAGTAAATTCGAAGTCGTAGTATCCTATTCGATGGTAAAAGTATTAAAAAAATTACTTTGAATTTCGAATTTTTTTACTTCGAAAATTCCCTCGAATTCACCTCGACCCTTGATAAATCTGTAAAGACCAGGTATAGACCACCTTAGAATGGGCCACAGCACCAACCACTAGGCAAGAGTTGCAGGGAAGGTGGTGTATTTACAAGGACGCAACTGTGGCCGATGCATTAAAATGAAAGCACTTGATGCAAATTGAACGCTTGTGTTAAAAATCTTATTTTCTTATTGTGTCCTTCAAGGTAGCAGGAGGTTCCTCAGAGTAGATAGGGACACTTGTGCATAATTTGGAACAATTTTGAGATCCAAGGAACAGCTTTTAGACACAAGTATTTTTATTGAATGCTGCAGATTTGAGCAACAACTGGGTCCATCTTTGTGCAGCTCCAATTCCAGTTGTACTAAGAACCCTAGAACATCATTGTAAGGAAGATCTGATATGTGATTGGAAAGGAAGAAGGAGAAGTAAGAGAACCCCCCTAAAAGTCACTGCCTTTTAGATCCCCATGTAGAGACTTACCCTGCAGATCACAGCACAGAGGGGAGACCAAGAACACATGTAATAAAAGATGCACATTCTATTTCTTCTCCAGGTAATACGTTTTAATCATAATTGCCACAAACCTTTGCCAACATAGGTATCCCCAGTACTAAGCAGAACTCGCCTATTATTATGAGAGTATTCCATATACCATGTAATGCCTCTGTAAATATTCAGGGGCCCCTACAGTGTCCATTGAAAACAAGGATTATAGGGAGTCAGCACATGTCAGAGCTTTGGGAAGGGTCATTTCTATGCCATTATTAATGAACCCAGTGTTGAACCATTAATAAAGAAATTGATCAAGATTGTGCTAAACACTATGGGGCAAATTCACTAAGATGCAACTTCGCCACACTTCGCCGCACTTCGCCAGGCGTAGTTTCGCCAGCGCTCCGCAAATTCACTAAAATCCAAAGTTGCGCACAGGGGTAGCGTAAGGTTGCGAAGTTGCGCTAGCGTTGATTCGCTATATAAAGCGAAGTTACGCTAGCGAAGGCTAATTTGCATACGGCGCGAAATTCAAATTTCAATGGAGGAACACGTATCAGCACTACAAATGCCTAGAAAACCTTCAAATCAGCAAATAAGAATTTTATTTTGCCCTACACATGTGCCCACTGTCTAGGTAAGTTGCCATGAGTCAGGAAATGTAGGGGGGAAGGAGGGGAGCCCCAAAAATGTTTTCGATCTTTTTCAGCCTATCACCCATCATGTAGAAAACATGCCAGTGAAACAATCCCTATCTACTCTATTGCGCTTCGCCAGGTCTGAGGTGGCGAAGGAAGTCTAGCGTAAAAGGTAGCGTTCAGTACACTGCGCAAGTTAGTGAATTTGCGTAGTTACATCGCTAGCGAAAATTCGCCTGGCGTAAGGGTGCGAAGTAACACTAGCGAAAATACGCCAGCGTTCGTTAGTGAATTTGCGCAGTAACGAAAATGCCAAACGCTAGCGAATTAACGCTAGCATTCGGCGCTTCGGCGCTTAGTGAATTTGCGCCTATGTCACAATCGGAGCTACATGCCACGGCCCAAACTGTGAATTAAGCAGTCAACAATAAGCATAACTGGAAGGCAAATTTGGCCTGGGCCTCCTATTCTAACCAAAAAATAAATCTCCCTTATCATTGCCAATTTCTTCATCAAATCTTCTCTATCTACTCATATACTTTCCCCCATGAAGGTTTTGTCTTCCATCTTTGCATCCTCAGGTTTGTGTGAAGCCTAGGAAGGTAAATTCAGAATTTATTATTGATATAATATTTAGGCGGTTATTTACTAAAGTTACTAAAAGCTTTAAGGTGCAAAACTTGAATTTTTGGGGGGATTTATTAAAGTCCGATGCTGCAAAAATCCTCCATCCCTGTATATAATATATCCTATTTGGAAGTTTCTGTGGTGTGCACTGGAATTAGCCAGAAAACTCAGACTATTTTGGACTTTTTGGCAATTGTACGAAATTGTTTGATTTTTTCAGAGGCTTTTCACGAATTTTACGTTTTCCTCTGACTTTTTCCCGAAAAGCCAGAAAAAAAACTTATGATTCGGGAAAAAACCTTTCAGAAAAATTGTACGATTCGGGTTTCCCCCCGATCCAATTAAATTGTGTTTTTTAAATAATAAATAAGGTCCAATCATGGATTCTAGTTTGGGCAGACTTTTTTGAATTAAAATAATCAGAAAAATTCGGATTTTAGTAAATAACCCTCCCTGTGTTTATTATCAATATTTCAAACTCCAGTGCAAAATGTGTTACAATTCTGCTGATGGGGAATTTTCAATATTACATTGTACAAATCACGTGTGCAAAGTCCAATTTGGGAATACTTTTACCCACATGAGGGGGGACATTGTGGACTTTGTAAATTAACCCAATGGTATTCTAAGGGGCAGATTTATCAAGGGTCGAATTTCGAAGTGGAAAATACTTCGAAATTCGACCATCAAATAGAATCCTCCGACATTCGAATTCGAAGTCGGAGGATTTTATTCATCATATGATCGTATTCCGATCGTACTTCGAATCGTACAATTTGAACGATTTTCCTTCGAATACAAAAAACTTGCTCTGGAAGGTTGGCCAAGTATTGAAGTCGAAGTTTTTTTTAAAGAGACATTACTTCGATTATCGAATAGTCGAAAGTTTTTTACTTCGAATCGAAGTCGAAGTAAATTCGAAGTCGTAGTATCCTATTCGATGGTAAAAGTATTAAAAAAATTACTTCGAATTTCAAATTTTTATGCTTCGAAAATTCCCTCGAATTCACCTCGACCCTTGATAAATCTATAAAGACCAGGTATAGACCACCTTAGAATGGGCCACAGCACCAACCACTAGGCAAGAGTTGCAGGGAAGGTGGTGTATTTACAAGGACGCAACTGTGACCGATGCATTAAAATGAAAGCACTTGATGCAAATTGAACGCTTGTGTTAAAAATCTTATTTTCTTATTGTGTCCTTCAAGGTAGCAGGAGGTTCCTCAGAGTAGATAGGGACACTTGTGCATAATTTGGAACAATTTTGAGATCCAAGGAACAGCTTTTAGACACAAGTATTGTTATTGAATGCTGCAGATTTGAGCAACAACTGGGTCCATCTTTGTGCAGCTCCAATTCCAGTTGTACTAAGAACCCTAGAACATCATTGTAAGGAAGATCTGATATGTGATTGGAAAGGAAGAAGGAGAAGTAAGAGAACCCCCCTAAAAGTCACTGCCTTTTAGATCCCCATGTAGAGACTTATTCATTGTACGATGGTATTCCATTCGTACTTCGAATCGCACAATTTGAACGGTTTTCCTTCTCGTTACAGGTTTCATTTATAATGGAGGTACAATGGGTTGAAATCGTTGCACCCATTTATGTATAGAGCACTGGCAGTTCCAACTACTACAGGGGTAGCACATGCATTTGTGCTAATAAAAAGTTAATTACCCATCCCCTTTTTTTTCCTTTGACTTTAACAAAAAGATCGTTTGGAGATCAGGACTACTGTGGTGCTCCTGGCAAGAGGCAAAGGCGGCAGTTATCTACAGATACCAGTAAAGGAGCAATATTTGTACGGAATCTGAATATATTTATAGATTTCTATAATGAGAAACAGCTGCAGAAAGATATACCAGTAACATCTCTCCATCAACATAAGATCTTTCTCTTTGTAGGTTTCCTTGGAAGGAAATGCTTTGTCTTGTATTGCTCATGAGTACTCCCACTTGTCCTTTAAGAATAAATGCTTTATCCCAGTCTCAGCTGAGAAGTTTGTGCAGCTGGGCTGAAAACGTCTTCTTCATTCATATGCTTAGGGGGGAAGTACGTGTCTCAAAGGGTTAATCAGAAGTCATTAAAAAAAATCCTGCCAGAAGCAGAAATATCTACAACGGAAACAAAAAAGTACAGATGTTTTTAAACTTTGTAATTTCAGAGTAGCCAAAAATACAGGCTGCATAAAAGAAATAACAGAAAAAAAAATGTGCTGAATCTAATATTTTCACCAATAACGTTTGCTTAAAGGATAAGACAACAGGATAGATTTATTGTGTTCACATTTCATTGGCCATATACAAAGCTCTTCCAAAGGACTGAAGATACTCAATGGCTTTCACTAGGATGGTCATCGCAATTTATGGGGCTGTTTACCCTAGTGGGGCTTAAGACCTTGGTGGGGGGCGCAGAATAAAGGTCAATTAGAAGAAATTTTTTTTTTGCTTGGTTAATTCTTAAAGCAAAGTTTTAAGATAAATTAGACTGAGATTTGGGGGTGAACGCTTATCTACTGACCTGGATATTCTTGGAACTATGATCAATATAGTGATGTTTACTTACTGTACGTCTGTAACTTTGTTATGAGCTAAGGGGGACCAGCCAAATGTTGGATCTGAAAAGAGGACAACCTGAAAAAGTCCAAAAAACAAAAACCTCTAGTAGTAATGTAAACAATGAGAACAACAATGAGAAAACCCAATGTAGCGAGTAAGTAAGGACAGAAAACAGAAATGTTGGAGGATTTATTGCCCACATATATAAGTTGTAGAAGTGAGTGACAGGAGGGGAGAGGCATGTAGGAATCCTGCTTCCACCCCTAACTTTTACTGGTCACAAATGAAACATACTCTTTAGAAAGCGATATCTCTCCACCACCTAGATAATATGAAGTAGGAAGTTTCATAATTGAGATGGCAAGTTCTTTGCTCTATGTGCCTTGACCAAACTTTTTCAAACTCAATGTATGCTTGGGTAGGTGAAATTAATTTATATTGATTGGAGTCTATGATAACCCTTACTTTGAACAAAAAGATAGGGTGATCCGTTGGATGGCTATAAAACCTTATGTTCCTAGTGGGAACAGCCAGGTGGCAGAATTAACAGGTAAAACAACAACATTTGTATTGTCTGGGTTTTTTGTTTCATAGCGAGAGAGAATAAAATTTTGTCTATGCGGATTCCCCAATGAGCCCCCTGACTTGGATGTATTCTGTTCTCAAGCTAGCCGCGGTCACTAGTATCCTGGCCTTGAGGCACAACCACCTTTTTGGCCCTAAGGGCAGTTCTTTGTTTTTTGTGCTGTTGAGCGATATCTCTGTGCGCTTCCACCTGTAACTCCCTTTCATTCCTATATGCGTATATATAGTTACATACAGTAGTTACATAGTTAAAATGGGTTGAAGAAAGAAAAAGTCCATCAAGTTCAACCCCTCCAAATGAAAACCCAGCCCCACACACACACACACTCCTCCATGCCTTCACATAAAATATATATACCCATATCTATACTAGCTATAGAGTAACTATAGTATGTCCAATAAATCATCCAAGCCACTCTTAAAGGCATTAACAGAATCACAACACCCGGCAGTGCATTCCCCAACCTCACTGTCCTGACTGTGATGAACCCCCTACGTTGCTTCAAATGAAAGTTCTTTTCTTCTAGTCTAAAGGGGAGGCCTCTGGTACGGTGATCCACTTTATGGGTAAAAAGGTCCCCTGCTATTTGTCTATAATGTCCTCTAATGTACTTGTAAAGTGTAATCATGTCCCCTCACAAGCGCCTTTTTTCCAGAGAAAACAACCCCAACCTTGTCAGTCTCCCCTCATAATTTAACTCTTCCCTCGCTCTAACCAGTTTAGTTGCACTTAGTCTCTGCACTCTCTCCAGCTCATTTATATCCCTCTTAAGGACTGGAGTCCAAAACTGCCCCCATACTCCAGATGAGGCCTCACCAGGGACCTATAAAGAGGCAGAATTATGTTTTCATCCCTTGTCATCCATTTTTTGTCATCATCTCATGTCATCCATTCCCAAGTCTATAAAAACTCTGTGATTCCTTTGTTTGAGGTTTCTGGCTCTATGTGAGTTCAGAATCCATGGAGCTCATGTCAAATAAAGTTTATCTTTTACCAGCAATAGTTTTAGAAACACAAGAGGGTCAGGACCATAACGTTCACACTCCACCGCATGTCAAGTAGTGAGGAAGCAAGGGGTATTTTTGGTGCACCAGCCTAGCTTTAGCAAAAGAGGATAGGTGGGAAATAGAGCCATATGGGGCAAATTCACTAAGCGCCGAAGCGCCGAACGCTAGCGTTACTTCGCTAGCGTTTGGCATTCTCGTTACTGCGCAAATTCACTAACGAACGCTGGCGTAGTTTCGCTAGTGTTACTTCGCACCATTACGCCTGGCGAAGTTTCGCTAGCGACGTAACTACGCAAATTCACTAACTTGCGCAGTGTACTGAACGCTACCTTTTACGCTAGACTTCCTTCGCCACCTCAGACCAGGCGAAGCGCAATAGAGTAGATAGGGATTGCTTCAAAAAAAGTCAAATTTTTTTCTAAGTCCCAAAAAACGCTGGCGTGTTTTCTACATGATGGGTGATAGGCTGAAAAAGATCAAAACATTTTTTGGGGCTCCCCTCCTTCCCCCCTACATTTCCTGACTCATGGCAACTTACATAGACAGTGGGCACATGTGTAGGGCAAAATAAAAATTTTATTTGATGTTTTGAAGCTTTTCTAGCCATTTGTAGTGCTGATATGTATTCCTCCATTGAAATTTGAATTTGGCGCCGTATTTAAATTAGCCTTCGCTAGCGTAACTGCGAATCAACGCTAGCGCAACTTCGCAACCTTATGCTACCCCTGAGCGCAACTTCGGATTTTAGTGAATTTGCGAAGCGCTGGCGAAACTACGCCTGGCGAAGTGTGGCGAAGTGCAGCGAAGTGCGGCGAAGTTACGCCTGGCACAACTACGAATCTTAGTGAATTTGCCCCATAGAGTGGGAAAAGGCACTGATCGACAATCAGAAAGGGGTCCAGTTTCCTTGCAATCTTTTTTAATATTAAGGCAGCTCCTGTGTTCTCTTGAATGTCTACATATTGATTTTAAAATGTTGGTTTGGACTTTGTTAACTGATTTTGGCTAGGTTTACAAAGTTGACTAGCATAAGCACGTTATGGGAAGTGTTAAACCCTTCTGTATTTATTAAATCTTCCAGAAAATGGTGACTCGCACTAAGGATATCTTCATATTGTTTCTGCCTCGCAAACATTCCTAATAAAAAATAAATTGTGTATTCTGACCACAGAAATAGTAGAATTAGAAAAATGACACAAACTAATCTATTCCATACCCTGCTCACTTTTGGTTCAACCACATCCCTTTTAAGTCAGTGAATGACCATGTCCAGACCGTTGTATAACCTTTTCCATATAGTGGGCCAATTATTTGCTATTATTCAAAAAGCTGGGTTACAGTTCAGTAATTGAACTAGCTATGTCATTTTTAGAAACATTCACCCATGATAAGTAATTAATTTCCTTGTGGGCCGATTTTATTCTGATGCTCCTTGATATCACTTGAAATGCCTCTTGGGAAACCACTGCAAAATCCCATTAAAAGAAGAGCATACTTAAAATTGACATTGATGTTAAAAGAGCCTTCACATTTCAACCACAAAAGTCAATTAATTAAACAGTAAAATGTCTGGTTTCATAACTGGGCCCCTAAACACCAATAACATTTCAAAATCCTGAAAATATGGCTGCTTGTTTAATTAGGAAATGTTCCACAAAAATGTATTATTTTTTTTATAAATGATATAAAACCCATGTTGTCATTCTAGAGTCTACACAATGGCTATCCTACAACAGGCAAAATATATAAGTAGGAAGGTATAGGAATGGGGAAGAGAGAAACTGCATGGGTGCATATTAATTATTTTGTTGGTTTGAAAAAACCAACATCATGTTCTTCAGCTTCTTATTCTTAGCGCCCCCCATTTTCTAAACGCTTCTCCTCCTACAGTTTAAGGGGTGCAACACCCAAACTCTCCACACTTCTTCATCCTATAGCAGAGCAGGTTGCTTGTGCTTTTATAGTGAGCCAACCCTCCCTCTTTTTGGGGCACCACTCCCAACATCCCAATTTTTCCATTGACTTTGACAGGGAAGATTTTCAAACTGCTGCCACTCTTACAGTTTTTAAGCCGCACTCACCAAACTTAAAACACAGAGTCATGGGTTCATCCTTAATTAAACAGTGTCATTTGTTGGCTGCCACAAAATGGGAGGAGCCAACATCAACCAATCAATTTTCACCCGTTGACTTTCAATGGGGAAATTTAAACTGCTGCCAATGTTAGAGTTTTGAGGCCGCACTCACCAAACTTGAATCACATAGTTATGGGGGTGAACCCCAATCAAAATACCATATTAGAGGGATTCCCTAAAGTGGGAGGAGCCAATAACAGCATTGACTGTGAATGGGAACTTTGGATTGCTGCCATTCTTACAGCCTTGAGGCTACACTCAACCCAACTTGAATCACATAGATATGGGGTCAACTTTAATGAAAATGCGATATTGGTTGGATGCCCAAAATTGGGAGGAGCCAACAACAGCCAGATTTCATTCAGTGAGCTTACATGTTTTTTCACACCTTTCTAGTTCTTTCTGATTTTTTAATTGTATGTAGACATTCTGAATCAGGTGTTCCATATCAAAATATATATATTTACTATATCATAATTAGATTACATTAGCAGCTACTGTATGTCTTAAATGGTAATGTGATTTATGTGAGTTCCTCCATGCAATCTTTCTAGACCTGATGACTTAGGCAATCAGAATTCAGGGATCTTTCTGCACCCAGTCATGTTTATCAAGGGTTAAAAATGAATAACTTGAATTCATATTTTGTTAGAGGCTAAACTGAACCCATGCTTAGCAGATGCCCAGATATTATACAAATCAAACATAGTACAGAAGAAAAACTACAGATTAAAGTGGAATTTGAGCATGATGTCGAAGAGCCATGAAACAGGTCTCCTCCTGTCACATACCTTATAGGAGTTCAGAAAGTGGTGATGAAAGACCCAGCTATAATAAACACATGATTAAAGATCTTGTTAACGATTAAGTCCAAGATATTCATGCCACCACTAGAAGATTTGAAGACAACATTCTTGACCAAGAAAGAACTCAGCGTTGCTCAGTGTTGATCACAATTAAACTCAACTGTCAACGCCTTGACATGTTTAGAAAGGAAAACCTTTGAAAAAACTCAACTGTTTTAATTTTCAGGAATATAAACCTGACCATCACAAAAATCCCACTGTGCATTTCTTTTTTTTTTTTTTATAAATTCTACTACTGTAAATTATAAAATTGCTTGAATGTTGAAAATACACTTCCCATTCTCTTCTATAGAAGCTCATCAGGTTTTAGCTGCCAATCAGTGGCGTAACTAGATGTTACTGGGCCCACCAGCAAATTCATGTTAGGGTTCCCAACATAACCAGAGGTTGTCCTTTTTTTACCAATATTTGTTGAAATTGCTCATTAGTAGGGCCTCATGGGGCCCCTATAGTGCCTGGGCCCCCCTGCAGCTGCAGGGTCTGCTTCCTCTGTAGTTCCGCCCCTGCTGCAAATTGTTTTTATTAGAATTTTTGAGATTTTTGTGTTAAAGATTCAACAATTTCGATTAAAAAAATCTCATTCAAAAATAAATAAATGCTCACATATACTACTACTAGACTACTGATATTGTAGTGAGATTACTTTACACCAAATGCGCAGGGTATTTATGGGAGCCTTGGTAAAGGTTTCTGTAGCAGACCAAAGTTGTGTGCTACTAAAACTCAAATTGATCCAATTTTTTATGGAAACAAATCTGACCAAACTCCCTTCCACAATTTAACTGATTAATCAATTTTTCTTAAAAAAAACAGAGCAACAAAATGTCACAACAAAATTGAGCGTTAATTTCTATCATACGACTGGCGCTCTGTTTATGAGTTTTCTATGCAAACACTCAACTCGGATTATCGGCCAAAAACCCCAAATTTTTTGGATTATCCAGCGCAGATCACGATGTAAAGAAACAACTTCAGGGATATCTGCCATTGACTTTTACGTGTCCTTGACAGGTTTGAGATGGAGTATTTTCTAATCGGATTTTTAGCAACTTTGGGGTGTGATAAATTTTTAAAAATTTGAGTTTCTTTTTCCCTAAAAATTTCAACCAGAAAAAATTGAAGTTTAATAAATGGGCCCCTATATTTTGGGCTAAGGGTATTCTTTTGTGAGGGCAACCACTATCTCTAATGACTAATAATAAAGAAGATGTTCCTGGCATAAGCCATAATCATCAATAGTTCATATAAAAGACTGATGTTGATGTGAAATATTATACAACAAAAATGGAAAGGGTAAATGATACTCAATATGACAGAAGTTCTAGAGTTGCCAATGACTCAGCTGTTCAGTCAAAATAAGGGATATCATTATAAATAAGGGCAACCCATAAAGGGATACTGACACATTTTAATAATTGTGCCATTGTGCTCCTCCATAACCATAGTCCAGGGGTGGATGTTTTTTTAATAAATCCCTATTTGTAATGGCACAGGCCTCAGTACCCACTAGCAGCTGTGAAAATGAACTGCGTCTATGAGAGAAAGTGGTCAATTTTCCAAATTTCCAAAACTGGTAAAAGGTGAAGGGGTCAAAAATAAGAATGTCTGTACTGCAGGGGAAAAATTATTCCTTTTAAAAATGAAAAGTGCCCTTCCCAGGACTAGAATCCAGCAAAGTTTTCTGGCAGTCTGACAGTCCGCACATCTCTATGAAATTCAAATGAAAGAGAAATATTTGTAGAGCAAGACAGAAACTGGTTTGGAAGCCAAAGTCAATGGTTGAACATTTTGTAACTTTATAAAGAAATATGTGCATCGTGGTTGTTGATACATGGATCAGTTGTACCTTGTAGGTCTATTTATATGTAGTTACCTAGGTTGTCCTCTGCATAATCACAAAACAGTGGAAAAGAACAGTTCACCCATAGCAGACTGATTTCTCGATGAATCAGCTAAAGGTCTAGACATGATCTTCAGTTTTTCAGATAATAAAAGATGAAATAAACGAGTCTAGAGTCCATAAAGCTGTAAAATCTGTGTTCTATTAGCTTTTATTCTTTTAATCTTTTATCTTTATTTGGCTTTTACTTTTTTCACAAATTATCGAACTACTATATAGTATATAATTTTACATTGGGCATATTGTAGGATGCTAATGTTATAATAAGTAAGGATGGAAAATGTTACAGGTAGTGATTGGCAAAATTTGCCCTTTTTGAGCCAACAAAAAATATGTAAAGCCACAGAAGAATTTGCAAATGTGTAGGGACCCATAGGGTTACTATGCCCCTATGGCTTTAAATCCCTACCCTTCCTCCTTTTCCCAAGTTGCTGGGCAAAAGCCCATGTATCTAGTTATATTTATATATCCAGTGTTATTGGCCAAGAGGTGTAATGACCACTTCCTGCCACACTTTAATATAGTGCTTGGAAAGGGGTAGATCTTACTCTTTGGCTTCTGGTGTCCTAACCATCTGGATGTTCCCACTGAGCCTGGGTACACCAAGGCCCAGTAACACCCTTATGCCCTAGAGGGACCAGTACCTCTAGTGTCTGAGTTGGGGAGCAGGGACCCAGTGAACGAGGTTAGATAAAGACAGGATTAGATCTGTTATAGACTCTCTAGGAGAGTAAGATAGAGAGGGGAGAGAGAAAGAGCAGCTCCATCGAGGATCTGTAGCAGGGAGTAGCTTCCCAAGGCTCCTAGATTGCCTTTAGTGAAGGGATAGGGTGTCAGGCTTAGACTCCTTCTCCCTGACCACTCCACTGGGTGGGAAACCCTGCGTAATGCAATTGCAGGTGAATAATACAATATGTATCAGTGAAGCAGAGTTTAGAACTGCTGCCTTGCATCAGTCCAGCCAAGCCAGCATCAACAAAGAGTTTGTATGTTCTTGCTGTAGGTTTCATCCAAGTACCCTGTTTTCCTCCCATACTCCAAAGACAAACAGACTAGTTAACTGGATCCTGATAAAATTTACCATAGTATGCATGAATGTGGATCATAGATTGGCTCCCCTGGGCCAGGCAGGAATGATGTATAATATAGGTAAAGGGGAATCGCTGTATTTTCTGACAAAGCAAAGGAAAAAGGGAACAAAAAAACAGATATGCGTAATATGGTGCAGTATTTTCTGCTATTTTTTGTATAAATGCACCTTTAACTGTGCGTGATTAGACGTATATAAAAGTGCAAACAATATGTGACAAAATTAAAACACTTCGATTGTGCGACTGTGTGTCTATTTTATATATATGTATATACACCACTGTTGATTTATATATTAGTGTAAATAATAATAGAAAGTGACTAGAAAAATATTTTACCAGTGAAAAATTAAAAATGAAGATAAAAAATAAAAAATAAAATAAAAGATAAAAAACAAAAAAAAAATTTTTTTAGATACTAATGTGTAAAAATATCCTTATCCCACAAACACCTCTTATAACTAATAATTAACAAATTAATTCTAAAGACACCAAATGGTAGCAAACACAGAGAGTTTTGGTTTAATTGCTTAATTAGTTTCTTTTAACTGAAATCTTCACCCAGTGCTGATCTGGTGGTATATTATACTCACAGACGTGAGTGAATCTGCGCTTTTGAGAGAACAAACCGTGTCCTTCCAATAATCATCCGGCAACCTTCTAGCTGGGCAGAAAATAGAGCAGTATGTGCAGTATCGTTTAAAAAAGCTGTTTAATAAAAATATAAAATACACTCACAAACGCCTCTTTTAAAATCGCATGTAAAATCTGTAGAGTCCGCTTTTCAAATGCAACCGTAGCGTCCTTTACTTTGCTCTGCGCATCTCAGTCTTGCGCTGCAGCTCCAAACGATCTGTCTCCGCTCGACGCGTTTCGCCAATAGGCTTTTTCCAAGAGCGATTTCTTCTTCCCATAATGCTCTCCACTTTAAGCCCAGCTAGATTCAAAACTATCCAAACTTTATCCGCACAAATGAACAAATCCCATCATAAAGGCATATCTGCATCTATAGCTAACTATTCCGCAGTATTTAAAACCTCTGTTGCAACATTTACATTAGCACAATTGTTACGGCACAGCAGCAACATTGTATTCGTTATCAGTAAAACATCCATATATAAAAACATCCATATATAAAAAGAAAAAGGAAACCTCTTGCACGTTGTTACAGTATCATATTCCTCGAGGTCACATTCTTTCAATTTAGTAACATATTATTTTTACTCTAGGAATGCTCTCAGATTGAAATCTATATTTAAGCCTCCTGGAGAGAGGGTCCCCAATTTATGAATCCACCAGCTTTCCTTTCTTAGTGTTTTATTTATTAGATCTCCACCTCTCCAATCCTTTTCAATTTTCTCTATCCCCCACCATTTCAGGCCTGTTACCTTTTTATTGTGTTTTTCAAGGAAATGTTTTGATACTATATGTTTTACATTCCCTTTTTGTATGTTATTCACATGTTCTCTTATTCTTTCCTTAAGGTTTCTATTTGTTTTACCCACATACTGGAGGCCACACGGACACTCCAATATGTATATTACATTCGGGGTGTCACATTTTATTAGGTTATTT
Organism: Xenopus petersii; assembly: GCA_038501925.1. Taxonomy (NCBI): domain Eukaryota; kingdom Metazoa; phylum Chordata; class Amphibia; order Anura; family Pipidae; genus Xenopus; species Xenopus petersii. Next base: position 167,597,967 of record CM076680.1, on the reverse strand, counting down.
ATTTCAAAATTTTCTCCTGTTTTCTGGCTTTTAAAAGTCTTTGTTTTTATACTGTGTCTACATGCCTTACAAAGGCTACATGGAAAAAACCCTTTCAGTTGCTCTTTCTTTTTTTCTTTACCCTTTTTCCCATTATTCCCAGTATGTACTAATTTTTGTTTCAAATCCGGGGCTTTTTGGAAGATAATTCTTGGCTTTTTTGGTAGAAGGGGTTCTAAATCTTTATCCAAAGCTAACACGTTCCAATGTTTTTCTATAATTCTTTTAACATTATTGGCTTGTGAATTATATTGTGTTACAAAGCACATGTTAAACCTCTCTTTCTCTTCATTTTCTAGTATAGTTGTCTCTTCTTTTTTATACTTAAGCATCTGTTTTCTGTCTTTATCCCTTATTGTCTCATATGCTTTTTGTATTTCCCTTTCTTGATACCCTCTATCTTTAAATCTTTTTTTGAGGATTTCAGATTGTATGTCATATTCTTCCAGAGTACTACAGTTCTTCCTAATCCTTCTAAATTGTCCTTGTGGAATATTTCGTATCCACTGTGGATTATGATTGCTTGAGGCCAGCACATAGTTATTTGTATCTACTTCTTTAAAATAGGTACGTGTGCATATTTTACCATTCTCTATATAGATTTGTAAATCAAGAAAATGTATTTCTTTCGAGCTGAAATTTAATGTGAATTCTAAATTGAACTCATTTAAATTTATCTGTTCTACAAATCTTTTTAGTTCTACTTCCCCTTTTTTCCAGATAATTATGATGTCATCTATATAGCGTTTCCAGATCCCTAGGTTCGCGTCCAGTGCCATTGTTCCCAGGGTATGCTTCTCCCAATATCCCATAAAGAGGTTGGCATAACTGGGAGCGAACCTAGTTCCCATGGCTGTCCCGCAGGTTTGGAGGAAGAAATTGTTATTGAACCAAAAAAAATTGTGGTTTAGAATAAATTCTATAGCATCTATGACAAACTCCTTCCCTTCCTCACTTATATTTGAATCTTGCATTAAGAATTCTTTTATTGCTCTTAATCCTTGTTCATGTTTAATGCAGGTATATAGAGATTTTACATCCAAAGTGGCAAGAAGCCACTCCGGCTGCCACTCTTGTTCTTCAAGGATGTTCAATATTTGCGTAGAGTCTTTCAAGTATGAAGGTAAATTAGTTACATATCCCTGGAGTTTAGTATCTACAAAATGAGACAAATTATTGGTTAATGAATTAATACCTGAGATGATTGGTCTACCTGGGGGTGTTATTGGGTTTTTATGCATTTTAGGTAAAATATAAAAAAGGGGTGTTTTTGGATATTTATTAATTATGTATTCTTTTTCTGTTTTATCAATTGCCTTTTCGTTTTCAGCTTTAGTAACTAATTTTATTAATTTATTTTGAAAAAGTTCTATAGGATTTTTATCTAGCTTTCGGTATGTATTTTCATCATCTAAAAGTTTTATACATTCTGCTTTATATTGTTCTGTGTTCATAATAACTGTTCCACCACCCTTATCCGCTGGCTTGATAGTTATTGATTCATTTTCACTTAATTCTTTTAGGGCTAGACGTTCATTTTTCGTTAGATTTCTTTTTTTATTTCTTCCCAAATTTTCCAGGTCTTTTAATATTAGTTTTTCATACATTTCTATAGCTTTTCCTTTTTCTTGAGATGGTATAAATGTAGATTTCTTTTTTACTTTTTCTTCTGTGTTGCAACTATAGTTTGTTATTATGGCATTTTTGTTCATAAAATATTTTTTAAGGGTTATTTTTCTAATGAATTTTTGTGCATCTATAAATAGATTAAAACAATTTGGTTGATTCATTGGTGCGAAATTTAGACCTTTTTTTAACACTTTTTCTTGAGTCTCAGTTAGATTATATGAACTTAAGTTAAAAATACCATTATTTATAGGGGTCTTTTCTTTTTGTATTTCTTTTACTTTAATCGTTCTCTCTCCTTCTCCCTCAGATCTATTCTTTTGTAATAGTTTGCTCCTCTTTCCTCTTGTTTTTTCTTTGGTGTCCAACTGTGATATGTTTCCTCCCTGTGATTCAATATTCCCTGTGTGCTCTTTTCCCCTCTTTCCCACTGTGGTTGATGATCCTTCCCTAAAAAATACTTCTGTCCCTTTTTATGTGTATTTGTATCTTTATGATTAGTGTAACCTTTATTCCTCATATCATTTCCTCCCTGTGCGTATCTTCTAGTGTAGTTAGGTTCCCTCCTATCTACGTATGAATTATGATGCTTTTGTTCAATCTCCCCTTTCTTTTTGTGACTCTTTCGGAGATTATCTTCTGATGTGAAATCTCTCTGGTTTCTATTATTTGTTCTTTTATAGGAAAAATTCCCTTTATTTCCCCTTCTATAATCATCTTTATCCCTTCCAAACTTTCTTTTCTTTGTTTCTATTATTTCATTTTCCACTTTATTGAGTCTTTCAGTGATCTGTGTCTCCTCCTCCTGGAATTCTCTCAGATCGCTGAACGGCTCAATTTCTTTTTGTAATTCCAAGATTTCTTTGTTAATGGTATCTAGGTCTTTTGTTTGTTTCTGTATGATTAATTTTATCAAGTTATTGCTACATTCTTCTAGTATTTTGTCCCAATTCATTATAAATGTCTCGTCTTCTAAGCCAAATGTTGGTCTTTTTTGTATCCTTAAACCTCTGGGTATTCTTCCACATTCAAGATATCTCTGTAATGTGGTTTTATCCCACCATTTCCTTAACTCCCTTTTCATCGCAATTTCCAATTTTTCAAGCATATCATACATTTCTATGTCCACAAAGTGTTCTGAATCAGTTTGTGGAACATCATCTTTTTCACCAAAAATATCATTAAAGTCATAGTTTTTCTGTAATCTAAATGAAAACATTTCTGTTTTTACCACCCACGTAAGATCTCCAGGAGAATTAACAAAAAGTCCACAGCAAAAGTTTTTGAGTCTTTTGGGCAGTGAAGTTCCAACTTACAGCGAGTCCTTATCAAGGGCTCTCCCAGGCCCGTAGAAAATTCAAATATAGGTAAAGGGGAATCGCTGTATTTTCTGACAAAGCAAAGGAAAAAGGGAACAAAAAAACAGATATGCGTAATATGGTGCAGTATTTTCTGCTATTTTTTGTATAAATGCACCTTTAACTGTGCGTGATTAGACGTATATAAAAGTGCAAACAATATGTGACAAAATTAAAACACTTCGATTGTGCGACTGTGTGTCTATTTTATATATATGTATATACACCACTGTTGATTTATATATTAGTGTAAATAATAATAGAAAGTGACTAGAAAAATATTTTACCAGTGAAAAATTAAAAATGAAGATAAAAAATAAAAAATAAAATAAAAGATAAAAAACAAAAAAAAAATTTTTTTAGATACTAATGTGTAAAAATATCCTTATCCCACAAACACCTCTTATAACTAATAATTAACAAATTAATTCTAAAGACACCAAATGGTAGCAAACACAGAGAGTTTTGGTTTAATTGCTTAATTAGTTTCTTTTAACTGAAATCTTCACCCAGTGCTGATCTGGTGGTATATTATACTCACAGACGTGAGTGAATCTGCGCTTTTGAGAGAACAAACCGTGTCCTTCCAATAATCATCCGGCAACCTTCTAGCTGGGCAGAAAATAGAGCAGTATGTGCAGTATCGTTTAAAAAAGCTGTTTAATAAAAATATAAAATACACTCACAAACGCCTCTTTTAAAATCGCATGTAAAATCTGTAGAGTCCGCTTTTCAAATGCAACCGTAGCGTCCTTTACTTTGCTCTGCGCATCTCAGTCTTGCGCTGCAGCTCCAAACGATCTGTCTCCGCTCGACGCGTTTCGCCAATAGGCTTTTTCCAAGAGCGATTTCTTCTTCCCATAATGCTCTCCACTTTAAGCCCAGCTAGATTCAAAACTATCCAAACTTTATCCGCACAAATGAACAAATCCCATCATAAAGGCATATCTGCATCTATAGCTAACTATTCCGCAGTATTTAAAACCTCTGTTGCAACATTTACATTAGCACAATTGTTACGGCACAGCAGCAACATTGTATTCGTTATCAGTAAAACATCCATATATAAAAACATCCATATATAAAAAGAAAAAGGAAACCTCTTGCACGTTGTTACAGTATCATATTCCTCGAGGTCACATTCTTTCAATTTAGTAACATATTATTTTTACTCTAGGAATGCTCTCAGATTGAAATCTATATTTAAGCCTCCTGGAGAGAGGGTCCCCAATTTATGAATCCACCAGCTTTCCTTTCTTAGTGTTTTATTTATTAGATCTCCACCTCTCCAATCCTTTTCAATTTTCTCTATCCCCCACCATTTCAGGCCTGTTACCTTTTTATTGTGTTTTTCAAGGAAATGTTTTGATACTATATGTTTTACATTCCCTTTTTGTATGTTATTCACATGTTCTCTTATTCTTTCCTTAAGGTTTCTATTTGTTTTACCCACATACTGGAGGCCACACGGACACTCCAATATGTATATTACATTCGGGGTGTCACATTTTATTAGGTTATTTATTTCAAAATTTTCTCCTGTTTTCTGGCTTTTAAAAGTCTTTGTTTTTATACTGTGTCTACATGCCTTACAAAGGCTACATGGAAAAAACCCTTTCAGTTGCTCTTTCTTTTTTTCTTTACCCTTTTTCCCATTATTCCCAGTATGTACTAATTTTTGTTTCAAATCCGGGGCTTTTTGGAAGATAATTCTTGGCTTTTTTGGTAGAAGGGGTTCTAAATCTTTATCCAAAGCTAACACGTTCCAATGTTTTTCTATAATTCTTTTAACATTATTGGCTTGTGAATTATATTGTGTTACAAAGCACATGTTAAACCTCTCTTTCTCTTCATTTTCTAGTATAGTTGTCTCTTCTTTTTTATACTTAAGCATCTGTTTTCTGTCTTTATCCCTTATTGTCTCATATGCTTTTTGTATTTCCCTTTCTTGATACCCTCTATCTTTAAATCTTTTTTTGAGGATTTCAGATTGTATGTCATATTCTTCCAGAGTACTACAGTTCTTCCTAATCCTTCTAAATTGTCCTTGTGGAATATTTCGTATCCACTGTGGATTATGATTGCTTGAGGCCAGCACATAGTTATTTGTATCTACTTCTTTAAAATAGGTACGTGTGCATATTTTACCATTCTCTATATAGATTTGTAAATCAAGAAAATGTATTTCTTTCGAGCTGAAATTTAATGTGAATTCTAAATTGAACTCATTTAAATTTATCTGTTCTACAAATCTTTTTAGTTCTACTTCCCCTTTTTTCCAGATAATTATGATGTCATCTATATAGCGTTTCCAGATCCCTAGGTTCGCGTCCAGTGCCATTGTTCCCAGGGTATGCTTCTCCCAATATCCCATAAAGAGGTTGGCATAACTGGGAGCGAACCTAGTTCCCATGGCTGTCCCGCAGGTTTGGAGGAAGAAATTGTTATTGAACCAAAAAAAATTGTGGTTTAGAATAAATTCTATAGCATCTATGACAAACTCCTTCCCTTCCTCACTTATATTTGAATCTTGCATTAAGAATTCTTTTATTGCTCTTAATCCTTGTTCATGTTTAATGCAGGTATATAGAGATTTTACATCCAAAGTGGCAAGAAGCCACTCCGGCTGCCACTCTTGTTCTTCAAGGATGTTCAATATTTGCGTAGAGTCTTTCAAGTATGAAGGTAAATTAGTTACATATCCCTGGAGTTTAGTATCTACAAAATGAGACAAATTATTGGTTAATGAATTAATACCTGAGATGATTGGTCTACCTGGGGGTGTTATTGGGTTTTTATGCATTTTAGGTAAAATATAAAAAAGGGGTGTTTTTGGATATTTATTAATTATGTATTCTTTTTCTGTTTTATCAATTGCCTTTTCGTTTTCAGCTTTAGTAACTAATTTTATTAATTTATTTTGAAAAAGTTCTATAGGATTTTTATCTAGCTTTCGGTATGTATTTTCATCATCTAAAAGTTTTATACATTCTGCTTTATATTGTTCTGTGTTCATAATAACTGTTCCACCACCCTTATCCGCTGGCTTGATAGTTATTGATTCATTTTCACTTAATTCTTTTAGGGCTAGACGTTCATTTTTCGTTAGATTTCTTTTTTTATTTCTTCCCAAATTTTCCAGGTCTTTTAATATTAGTTTTTCATACATTTCTATAGCTTTTCCTTTTTCTTGAGATGGTATAAATGTAGATTTCTTTTTTACTTTTTCTTCTGTGTTGCAACTATAGTTTGTTATTATGGCATTTTTGTTCATAAAATATTTTTTAAGGGTTATTTTTCTAATGAATTTTTGTGCATCTATAAATAGATTAAAACAATTTGGTTGATTCATTGGTGCGAAATTTAGACCTTTTTTTAACACTTTTTCTTGAGTCTCAGTTAGATTATATGAACTTAAGTTAAAAATACCATTATTTATAGGGGTCTTTTCTTTTTGTATTTCTTTTACTTTAATCGTTCTCTCTCCTTCTCCCTCAGATCTATTCTTTTGTAATAGTTTGCTCCTCTTTCCTCTTGTTTTTTCTTTGGTGTCCAACTGTGATATGTTTCCTCCCTGTGATTCAATATTCCCTGTGTGCTCTTTTCCCCTCTTTCCCACTGTGGTTGATGATCCTTCCCTAAAAAATACTTCTGTCCCTTTTTATGTGTATTTGTATCTTTATGATTAGTGTAACCTTTATTCCTCATATCATTTCCTCCCTGTGCGTATCTTCTAGTGTAGTTAGGTTCCCTCCTATCTACGTATGAATTATGATGCTTTTGTTCAATCTCCCCTTTCTTTTTGTGACTCTTTCGGAGATTATCTTCTGATGTGAAATCTCTCTGGTTTCTATTATTTGTTCTTTTATAGGAAAAATTCCCTTTATTTCCCCTTCTATAATCATCTTTATCCCTTCCAAACTTTCTTTTCTTTGTTTCTATTATTTCATTTTCCACTTTATTGAGTCTTTCAGTGATCTGTGTCTCCTCCTCCTGGAATTCTCTCAGATCGCTGAACGGCTCAATTTCTTTTTGTAATTCCAAGATTTCTTTGTTAATGGTATCTAGGTCTTTTGTTTGTTTCTGTATGATTAATTTTATCAAGTTATTGCTACATTCTTCTAGTATTTTGTCCCAATTCATTATAAATGTCTCGTCTTCTAAGCCAAATGTTGGTCTTTTTTGTATCCTTAAACCTCTGGGTATTCTTCCACATTCAAGATATCTCTGTAATGTGGTTTTATCCCACCATTTCCTTAACTCCCTTTTCATCGCAATTTCCAATTTTTCAAGCATATCATACATTTCTATGTCCACAAAGTGTTCTGAATCAGTTTGTGGAACATCATCTTTTTCACCAAAAATATCATTAAAGTCATAGTTTTTCTGTAATCTAAATGAAAACATTTCTGTTTTTACCACCCACGTAAGATCTCCAGGAGAATTAACAAAAAGTCCACAGCAAAAGTTTTTGAGTCTTTTGGGCAGTGAAGTTCCAACTTACAGCGAGTCCTTATCAAGGGCTCTCCCAGGCCCGTAGAAAATTCAAATATAGGTAAAGGGGAATCGCTGTATTTTCTGACAAAGCAAAGGAAAAAGGGAACAAAAAAACAGATATGCGTAATATGGTGCAGTATTTTCTGCTATTTTTTGTATAAATGCACCTTTAACTGTGCGTGATTAGACGTATATAAAAGTGCAAACAATATGTGACAAAATTAAAACACTTCGATTGTGCGACTGTGTGTCTATTTTATATATATGTATATACACCACTGTTGATTTATATATTAGTGTAAATAATAATAGAAAGTGACTAGAAAAATATTTTACCAGTGAAAAATTAAAAATGAAGATAAAAAATAAAAAATAAAATAAAAGATAAAAAACAAAAAAAAAATTTTTTTAGATACTAATGTGTAAAAATATCCTTATCCCACAAACACCTCTTATAACTAATAATTAACAAATTAATTCTAAAGACACCAAATGGTAGCAAACACAGAGAGTTTTGGTTTAATTGCTTAATTAGTTTCTTTTAACTGAAATCTTCACCCAGTGCTGATCTGGTGGTATATTATACTCACAGACGTGAGTGAATCTGCGCTTTTGAGAGAACAAACCGTGTCCTTCCAATAATCATCCGGCAACCTTCTAGCTGGGCAGAAAATAGAGCAGTATGTGCAGTATCGTTTAAAAAAGCTGTTTAATAAAAATATAAAATACACTCACAAACGCCTCTTTTAAAATCGCATGTAAAATCTGTAGAGTCCGCTTTTCAAATGCAACCGTAGCGTCCTTTACTTTGCTCTGCGCATCTCAGTCTTGCGCTGCAGCTCCAAACGATCTGTCTCCGCTCGACGCGTTTCGCCAATAGGCTTTTTCCAAGAGCGATTTCTTCTTCCCATAATGCTCTCCACTTTAAGCCCAGCTAGATTCAAAACTATCCAAACTTTATCCGCACAAATGAACAAATCCCATCATAAAGGCATATCTGCATCTATAGCTAACTATTCCGCAGTATTTAAAACCTCTGTTGCAACATTTACATTAGCACAATTGTTACGGCACAGCAGCAACATTGTATTCGTTATCAGTAAAACATCCATATATAAAAACATCCATATATAAAAAGAAAAAGGAAACCTCTTGCACGTTGTTACAGTATCATATTCCTCGAGGTCACATTCTTTCAATTTAGTAACATATTATTTTTACTCTAGGAATGCTCTCAGATTGAAATCTATATTTAAGCCTCCTGGAGAGAGGGTCCCCAATTTATGAATCCACCAGCTTTCCTTTCTTAGTGTTTTATTTATTAGATCTCCACCTCTCCAATCCTTTTCAATTTTCTCTATCCCCCACCATTTCAGGCCTGTTACCTTTTTATTGTGTTTTTCAAGGAAATGTTTTGATACTATATGTTTTACATTCCCTTTTTGTATGTTATTCACATGTTCTCTTATTCTTTCCTTAAGGTTTCTATTTGTTTTACCCACATACTGGAGGCCACACGGACACTCCAATATGTATATTACATTCGGGGTGTCACATTTTATTAGGTTATTTATTTCAAAATTTTCTCCTGTTTTCTGGCTTTTAAAAGTCTTTGTTTTTATACTGTGTCTACATGCCTTACAAAGGCTACATGGAAAAAACCCTTTCAGTTGCTCTTTCTTTTTTTCTTTACCCTTTTTCCCATTATTCCCAGTATGTACTAATTTTTGTTTCAAATCCGGGGCTTTTTGGAAGATAATTCTTGGCTTTTTTGGTAGAAGGGGTTCTAAATCTTTATCCAAAGCTAACACGTTCCAATGTTTTTCTATAATTCTTTTAACATTATTGGCTTGTGAATTATATTGTGTTACAAAGCACATGTTAAACCTCTCTTTCTCTTCATTTTCTAGTATAGTTGTCTCTTCTTTTTTATACTTAAGCATCTGTTTTCTGTCTTTATCCCTTATTGTCTCATATGCTTTTTGTATTTCCCTTTCTTGATACCCTCTATCTTTAAATCTTTTTTTGAGGATTTCAGATTGTATGTCATATTCTTCCAGAGTACTACAGTTCTTCCTAATCCTTCTAAATTGTCCTTGTGGAATATTTCGTATCCACTGTGGATTATGATTGCTTGAGGCCAGCACATAGTTATTTGTATCTACTTCTTTAAAATAGGTACGTGTGCATATTTTACCATTCTCTATATAGATTTGTAAATCAAGAAAATGTATTTCTTTCGAGCTGAAATTTAATGTGAATTCTAAATTGAACTCATTTAAATTTATCTGTTCTACAAATCTTTTTAGTTCTACTTCCCCTTTTTTCCAGATAATTATGATGTCATCTATATAGCGTTTCCAGATCCCTAGGTTCGCGTCCAGTGCCATTGTTCCCAGGGTATGCTTCTCCCAATATCCCATAAAGAGGTTGGCATAACTGGGAGCGAACCTAGTTCCCATGGCTGTCCCGCAGGTTTGGAGGAAGAAATTGTTATTGAACCAAAAAAAATTGTGGTTTAGAATAAATTCTATAGCATCTATGACAAACTCCTTCCCTTCCTCACTTATATTTGAATCTTGCATTAAGAATTCTTTTATTGCTCTTAATCCTTGTTCATGTTTAATGCAGGTATATAGAGATTTTACATCCAAAGTGGCAAGAAGCCACTCCGGCTGCCACTCTTGTTCTTCAAGGATGTTCAATATTTGCGTAGAGTCTTTCAAGTATGAAGGTAAATTAGTTACATATCCCTGGAGTTTAGTATCTACAAAATGAGACAAATTATTGGTTAATGAATTAATACCTGAGATGATTGGTCTACCTGGGGGTGTTATTGGGTTTTTATGCATTTTAGGTAAAATATAAAAAAGGGGTGTTTTTGGATATTTATTAATTATGTATTCTTTTTCTGTTTTATCAATTGCCTTTTCGTTTTCAGCTTTAGTAACTAATTTTATTAATTTATTTTGAAAAAGTTCTATAGGATTTTTATCTAGCTTTCGGTATGTATTTTCATCATCTAAAAGTTTTATACATTCTGCTTTATATTGTTCTGTGTTCATAATAACTGTTCCACCACCCTTATCCGCTGGCTTGATAGTTATTGATTCATTTTCACTTAATTCTTTTAGGGCTAGACGTTCATTTTTCGTTAGATTTCTTTTTTTATTTCTTCCCAAATTTTCCAGGTCTTTTAATATTAGTTTTTCATACATTTCTATAGCTTTTCCTTTTTCTTGAGATGGTATAAATGTAGATTTCTTTTTTACTTTTTCTTCTGTGTTGCAACTATAGTTTGTTATTATGGCATTTTTGTTCATAAAATATTTTTTAAGGGTTATTTTTCTAATGAATTTTTGTGCATCTATAAATAGATTAAAACAATTTGGTTGATTCATTGGTGCGAAATTTAGACCTTTTTTTAACACTTTTTCTTGAGTCTCAGTTAGATTATATGAACTTAAGTTAAAAATACCATTATTTATAGGGGTCTTTTCTTTTTGTATTTCTTTTACTTTAATCGTTCTCTCTCCTTCTCCCTCAGATCTATTCTTTTGTAATAGTTTGCTCCTCTTTCCTCTTGTTTTTTCTTTGGTGTCCAACTGTGATATGTTTCCTCCCTGTGATTCAATATTCCCTGTGTGCTCTTTTCCCCTCTTTCCCACTGTGGTTGATGATCCTTCCCTAAAAAATACTTCTGTCCCTTTTTATGTGTATTTGTATCTTTATGATTAGTGTAACCTTTATTCCTCATATCATTTCCTCCCTGTGCGTATCTTCTAGTGTAGTTAGGTTCCCTCCTATCTACGTATGAATTATGATGCTTTTGTTCAATCTCCCCTTTCTTTTTGTGACTCTTTCGGAGATTATCTTCTGATGTGAAATCTCTCTGGTTTCTATTATTTGTTCTTTTATAGGAAAAATTCCCTTTATTTCCCCTTCTATAATCATCTTTATCCCTTCCAAACTTTCTTTTCTTTGTTTCTATTATTTCATTTTCCACTTTATTGAGTCTTTCAGTGATCTGTGTCTCCTCCTCCTGGAATTCTCTCAGATCGCTGAACGGCTCAATTTCTTTTTGTAATTCCAAGATTTCTTTGTTAATGGTATCTAGGTCTTTTGTTTGTTTCTGTATGATTAATTTTATCAAGTTATTGCTACATTCTTCTAGTATTTTGTCCCAATTCATTATAAATGTCTCGTCTTCTAAGCCAAATGTTGGTCTTTTTTGTATCCTTAAACCTCTGGGTATTCTTCCACATTCAAGATATCTCTGTAATGTGGTTTTATCCCACCATTTCCTTAACTCCCTTTTCATCGCAATTTCCAATTTTTCAAGCATATCATACATTTCTATGTCCACAAAGTGTTCTGAATCAGTTTGTGGAACATCATCTTTTTCACCAAAAATATCATTAAAGTCATAGTTTTTCTGTAATCTAAATGAAAACATTTCTGTTTTTACCACCCACGTAAGATCTCCAGGAGAATTAACAAAAAGTCCACAGCAAAAGTTTTTGAGTCTTTTGGGCAGTGAAGTTCCAACTTACAGCGAGTCCTTATCAAGGGCTCTCCCAGGCCCGTAGAAAATTCAAATATAGGTAAAGGGGAATCGCTGTATTTTCTGACAAAGCAAAGGAAAAAGGGAACAAAAAAACAGATATGCGTAATATGGTGCAGTATTTTCTGCTATTTTTTGTATAAATGCACCTTTAACTGTGCGTGATTAGACGTATATAAAAGTGCAAACAATATGTGACAAAATTAAAACACTTCGATTGTGCGACTGTGTGTCTATTTTATATATATGTATATACACCACTGTTGATTTATATATTAGTGTAAATAATAATAGAAAGTGACTAGAAAAATATTTTACCAGTGAAAAATTAAAAATGAAGATAAAAAATAAAAAATAAAATAAAAGATAAAAAACAAAAAAAAAATTTTTTTAGATACTAATGTGTAAAAATATCCTTATCCCACAAACACCTCTTATAACTAATAATTAACAAATTAATTCTAAAGACACCAAATGGTAGCAAACACAGAGAGTTTTGGTTTAATTGCTTAATTAGTTTCTTTTAACTGAAATCTTCACCCAGTGCTGATCTGGTGGTATATTATACTCACAGACGTGAGTGAATCTGCGCTTTTGAGAGAACAAACCGTGTCCTTCCAATAATCATCCGGCAACCTTCTAGCTGGGCAGAAAATAGAGCAGTATGTGCAGTATCGTTTAAAAAAGCTGTTTAATAAAAATATAAAATACACTCACAAACGCCTCTTTTAAAATCGCATGTAAAATCTGTAGAGTCCGCTTTTCAAATGCAACCGTAGCGTCCTTTACTTTGCTCTGCGCATCTCAGTCTTGCGCTGCAGCTCCAAACGATCTGTCTCCGCTCGACGCGTTTCGCCAATAGGCTTTTTCCAAGAGCGATTTCTTCTTCCCATAATGCTCTCCACTTTAAGCCCAGCTAGATTCAAAACTATCCAAACTTTATCCGCACAAATGAACAAATCCCATCATAAAGGCATATCTGCATCTATAGCTAACTATTCCGCAGTATTTAAAACCTCTGTTGCAACATTTACATTAGCACAATTGTTACGGCACAGCAGCAACATTGTATTCGTTATCAGTAAAACATCCATATATAAAAACATCCATATATAAAAAGAAAAAGGAAACCTCTTGCACGTTGTTACAGTATCATATTCCTCGAGGTCACATTCTTTCAATTTAGTAACATATTATTTTTACTCTAGGAATGCTCTCAGATTGAAATCTATATTTAAGCCTCCTGGAGAGAGGGTCCCCAATTTATGAATCCACCAGCTTTCCTTTCTTAGTGTTTTATTTATTAGATCTCCACCTCTCCAATCCTTTTCAATTTTCTCTATCCCCCACCATTTCAGGCCTGTTACCTTTTTATTGTGTTTTTCAAGGAAATGTTTTGATACTATATGTTTTACATTCCCTTTTTGTATGTTATTCACATGTTCTCTTATTCTTTCCTTAAGGTTTCTATTTGTTTTACCCACATACTGGAGGCCACACGGACACTCCAATATGTATATTACATTCGGGGTGTCACATTTTATTAGGTTATTTATTTCAAAATTTTCTCCTGTTTTCTGGCTTTTAAAAGTCTTTGTTTTTATACTGTGTCTACATGCCTTACAAAGGCTACATGGAAAAAACCCTTTCAGTTGCTCTTTCTTTTTTTCTTTACCCTTTTTCCCATTATTCCCAGTATGTACTAATTTTTGTTTCAAATCCGGGGCTTTTTGGAAGATAATTCTTGGCTTTTTTGGTAGAAGGGGTTCTAAATCTTTATCCAAAGCTAACACGTTCCAATGTTTTTCTATAATTCTTTTAACATTATTGGCTTGTGAATTATATTGTGTTACAAAGCACATGTTAAACCTCTCTTTCTCTTCATTTTCTAGTATAGTTGTCTCTTCTTTTTTATACTTAAGCATCTGTTTTCTGTCTTTATCCCTTATTGTCTCATATGCTTTTTGTATTTCCCTTTCTTGATACCCTCTATCTTTAAATCTTTTTTTGAGGATTTCAGATTGTATGTCATATTCTTCCAGAGTACTACAGTTCTTCCTAATCCTTCTAAATTGTCCTTGTGGAATATTTCGTATCCACTGTGGATTATGATTGCTTGAGGCCAGCACATAGTTATTTGTATCTACTTCTTTAAAATAGGTACGTGTGCATATTTTACCATTCTCTATATAGATTTGTAAATCAAGAAAATGTATTTCTTTCGAGCTGAAATTTAATGTGAATTCTAAATTGAACTCATTTAAATTTATCTGTTCTACAAATCTTTTTAGTTCTACTTCCCCTTTTTTCCAGATAATTATGATGTCATCTATATAGCGTTTCCAGATCCCTAGGTTCGCGTCCAGTGCCATTGTTCCCAGGGTATGCTTCTCCCAATATCCCATAAAGAGGTTGGCATAACTGGGAGCGAACCTAGTTCCCATGGCTGTCCCGCAGGTTTGGAGGAAGAAATTGTTATTGAACCAAAAAAAATTGTGGTTTAGAATAAATTCTATAGCATCTATGACAAACTCCTTCCCTTCCTCACTTATATTTGAATCTTGCATTAAGAATTCTTTTATTGCTCTTAATCCTTGTTCATGTTTAATGCAGGTATATAGAGATTTTACATCCAAAGTGGCAAGAAGCCACTCCGGCTGCCACTCTTGTTCTTCAAGGATGTTCAATATTTGCGTAGAGTCTTTCAAGTATGAAGGTAAATTAGTTACATATCCCTGGAGTTTAGTATCTACAAAATGAGACAAATTATTGGTTAATGAATTAATACCTGAGATGATTGGTCTACCTGGGGGTGTTATTGGGTTTTTATGCATTTTAGGTAAAATATAAAAAAGGGGTGTTTTTGGATATTTATTAATTATGTATTCTTTTTCTGTTTTATCAATTGCCTTTTCGTTTTCAGCTTTAGTAACTAATTTTATTAATTTATTTTGAAAAAGTTCTATAGGATTTTTATCTAGCTTTCGGTATGTATTTTCATCATCTAAAAGTTTTATACATTCTGCTTTATATTGTTCTGTGTTCATAATAACTGTTCCACCACCCTTATCCGCTGGCTTGATAGTTATTGATTCATTTTCACTTAATTCTTTTAGGGCTAGACGTTCATTTTTCGTTAGATTTCTTTTTTTATTTCTTCCCAAATTTTCCAGGTCTTTTAATATTAGTTTTTCATACATTTCTATAGCTTTTCCTTTTTCTTGAGATGGTATAAATGTAGATTTCTTTTTTACTTTTTCTTCTGTGTTGCAACTATAGTTTGTTATTATGGCATTTTTGTTCATAAAATATTTTTTAAGGGTTATTTTTCTAATGAATTTTTGTGCATCTATAAATAGATTAAAACAATTTGGTTGATTCATTGGTGCGAAATTTAGACCTTTTTTTAACACTTTTTCTTGAGTCTCAGTTAGATTATATGAACTTAAGTTAAAAATACCATTATTTATAGGGGTCTTTTCTTTTTGTATTTCTTTTACTTTAATCGTTCTCTCTCCTTCTCCCTCAGATCTATTCTTTTGTAATAGTTTGCTCCTCTTTCCTCTTGTTTTTTCTTTGGTGTCCAACTGTGATATGTTTCCTCCCTGTGATTCAATATTCCCTGTGTGCTCTTTTCCCCTCTTTCCCACTGTGGTTGATGATCCTTCCCTAAAAAATACTTCTGTCCCTTTTTATGTGTATTTGTATCTTTATGATTAGTGTAACCTTTATTCCTCATATCATTTCCTCCCTGTGCGTATCTTCTAGTGTAGTTAGGTTCCCTCCTATCTACGTATGAATTATGATGCTTTTGTTCAATCTCCCCTTTCTTTTTGTGACTCTTTCGGAGATTATCTTCTGATGTGAAATCTCTCTGGTTTCTATTATTTGTTCTTTTATAGGAAAAATTCCCTTTATTTCCCCTTCTATAATCATCTTTATCCCTTCCAAACTTTCTTTTCTTTGTTTCTATTATTTCATTTTCCACTTTATTGAGTCTTTCAGTGATCTGTGTCTCCTCCTCCTGGAATTCTCTCAGATCGCTGAACGGCTCAATTTCTTTTTGTAATTCCAAGATTTCTTTGTTAATGGTATCTAGGTCTTTTGTTTGTTTCTGTATGATTAATTTTATCAAGTTATTGCTACATTCTTCTAGTATTTTGTCCCAATTCATTATAAATGTCTCGTCTTCTAAGCCAAATGTTGGTCTTTTTTGTATCCTTAAACCTCTGGGTATTCTTCCACATTCAAGATATCTCTGTAATGTGGTTTTATCCCACCATTTCCTTAACTCCCTTTTCATCGCAATTTCCAATTTTTCAAGCATATCATACATTTCTATGTCCACAAAGTGTTCTGAATCAGTTTGTGGAACATCATCTTTTTCACCAAAAATATCATTAAAGTCATAGTTTTTCTGTAATCTAAATGAAAACATTTCTGTTTTTACCACCCACGTAAGATCTCCAGGAGAATTAACAAAAAGTCCACAGCAAAAGTTTTTGAGTCTTTTGGGCAGTGAAGTTCCAACTTACAGCGAGTCCTTATCAAGGGCTCTCCCAGGCCCGTAGAAAATTCAAATATAGGTAAAGGGGAATCGCTGTATTTTCTGACAAAGCAAAGGAAAAAGGGAACAAAAAAACAGATATGCGTAATATGGTGCAGTATTTTCTGCTATTTTTTGTATAAATGCACCTTTAACTGTGCGTGATTAGACGTATATAAAAGTGCAAACAATATGTGACAAAATTAAAACACTTCGATTGTGCGACTGTGTGTCTATTTTATATATATGTATATACACCACTGTTGATTTATATATTAGTGTAAATAATAATAGAAAGTGACTAGAAAAATATTTTACCAGTGAAAAATTAAAAATGAAGATAAAAAATAAAAAATAAAATAAAAGATAAAAAACAAAAAAAAAATTTTTTTAGATACTAATGTGTAAAAATATCCTTATCCCACAAACACCTCTTATAACTAATAATTAACAAATTAATTCTAAAGACACCAAATGGTAGCAAACACAGAGAGTTTTGGTTTAATTGCTTAATTAGTTTCTTTTAACTGAAATCTTCACCCAGTGCTGATCTGGTGGTATATTATACTCACAGACGTGAGTGAATCTGCGCTTTTGAGAGAACAAACCGTGTCCTTCCAATAATCATCCGGCAACCTTCTAGCTGGGCAGAAAATAGAGCAGTATGTGCAGTATCGTTTAAAAAAGCTGTTTAATAAAAATATAAAATACACTCACAAACGCCTCTTTTAAAATCGCATGTAAAATCTGTAGAGTCCGCTTTTCAAATGCAACCGTAGCGTCCTTTACTTTGCTCTGCGCATCTCAGTCTTGCGCTGCAGCTCCAAACGATCTGTCTCCGCTCGACGCGTTTCGCCAATAGGCTTTTTCCAAGACCAATCATCTCAGGTATTAATTCATTAACCAATAATTTGTCTCATTTTGTAGATACTAAACTCCAGGGATATGTAACTAATTTACCTTCATACTTGAAAGACTCTACGCAAATATTGAACATCCTTGAAGAACAAGAGTGGCAGCCGGAGTGGCTTCTTGCCACTTTGGATGTAAAATCTCTATATACCTGCATTAAACATGAACAAGGATTAAGAGCAATAAAAGAATTCTTAATGCAAGATTCAAATATAAGTGAGGAAGGGAAGGAGTTTGTCATAGATGCTATAGAATTTATTCTAAACCACAATTTTTTTTGGTTCAATAACAATTTCTTCCTCCAAACCTGCGGGACAGCCATGGGAACTAGGTTCGCTCCCAGTTATGCCAACCTCTTTATGGGATATTGGGAGAAGCATACCCTGGGAACAATGGCACTGGACGCGAACCTAGGGATCTGGAAACGCTATATAGATGACATCATAATTATCTGGAAAAAAGGGGAAGTAGAACTAAAAAGATTTGTAGAACAGATAAATTTAAATGAGTTCAATTTAGAATTCACATTAAATTTCAGCTCGAAAGAAATACATTTTCTTGATTTACAAATCTATATAGAGAATGGTAAAATATGCACACGTACCTATTTTAAAGAAGTAGATACAAATAACTATGTGCTGGCCTCAAGCAATCATAATCCACAGTGGATACGAAATATTCCACAAGGACAATTTAGAAGGATTAGGAAGAACTGTAGTACTCTGGAAGAATATGACATACAATCTGAAATCCTCAAAAAAAGATTTAAAGATAGAGGGTATCAAGAAAGGGAAATACAAAAAGCATATGAGACAATAAGGGATAAAGACAGAAAACAGATGCTTAAGTATAAAAAAGAAGAGACAACTATACTAGAAAATGAAGAGAAAGAGAGGTTTAACATGTGCTTTGTAACACAATATAATTCACAAGCCAATAATGTTAAAAGAATTATAGAAAAACATTGGAACGTGTTAGCTTTGGATAAAGATTTAGAACCCCTTCTACCAAAAAAGCCAAGAATTATCTTCCAAAAAGCCCCGGATTTGAAACAAAAATTAGTACATACTGGGAATAATGGGAAAAAGGGTAAAGAAAAAAAGAAAGAGCAACTGAAAGGGTTTTTTCCATGTAGCCTTTGTAAGGCATGTAGACACAGTATAAAAACAAAGACTTTTAAAAGCCAGAAAACAGGAGAAAATTTTGAAATAAATAACCTAATAAAATGTGACACCCCGAATGTAATATACATATTGGAGTGTCCGTGTGGCCTCCAGTATGTGGGTAAAACAAATAGAAACCTTAAGGAAAGAATAAGAGAACATGTGAATAACATACAAAAAGGGAATGTAAAACATATAGTATCAAAACATTTCCTTGAAAAACACAATAAAAAGGTAACAGGCCTGAAATGGTGGGGGATAGAGAAAATTGAAAAGGATTGGAGAGGTGGAGATCTAATAAATAAAACACTAAGAAAGGAAAGCTGGTGGATTCATAAATTGGGGACCCTCTCTCCAGGAGGCTTAAATATAGATTTCAATCTGAGAGCATTCCTAGAGTAAAAATAATATGTTACTAAATTGAAAGAATGTGACCTCGAGGAATATGATACTGTAACAACGTGCAAGAGGTTTCCTTTTTCTTTTTATATATGGATGTTTTTATATATGGATGTTTTACTGATAACGAATACAATGTTGCTGCTGTGCCGTAACAATTGTGCTAATGTAAATGTTGCAACAGAGGTTTTAAATACTGCGGAATAGTTAGCTATAGATGCAGATATGCCTTTATGATGGGATTTGTTCATTTGTGCGGATAAAGTTTGGATAGTTTTGAATCTAGCTGGGCTTAAAGTGGAGAGCATTATGGGAAGAAGAAATCGCTCTTGGAAAAAGCCTATTGGCGAAACGCGTCGAGCGGAGACAGATCGTTTGGAGCTGCAGCGCAAGACTGAGATGCGCAGAGCAAAGTAAAGGACGCTACGGTTGCATTTGAAAAGCGGACTCTACAGATTTTACATGCGATTTTAAAAGAGGCGTTTGTGAGTGTATTTTATATTTTTATTAAACAGCTTTTTTAAACGATACTGCACATACTGCTCTATTTTCTGCCCAGCTAGAAGGTTGCCGGATGATTATTGGAAGGACACGGTTTGTTCTCTCAAAAGCGCAGATTCACTCACGTCTGTGAGTATAATATACCACCAGATCAGCACTGGGTGAAGATTTCAGTTAAAAGAAACTAATTAAGCAATTAAACCAAAACTCTCTGTGTTTGCTACCATTTGGTGTCTTTAGAATTAATTTGTTAATTATTAGTTATAAGAGGTGTTTGTGGGATAAGGATATTTTTACACATTAGTATCTAAAAAAATTTTTTTTTTGTTTTTTATCTTTTATTTTATTTTTTATTTTTTATCTTCATTTTTAATTTTTCACTGGTAAAATATTTTTCTAGTCACTTTCTATTATTATTTACACTAATATATAAATCAACAGTGGTGTATATACATATATATAAAATAGACACACAGTCGCACAATCGAAGTGTTTTAATTTTGTCACATATTGTTTGCACTTTTATATACGTCTAATCACGCACAGTTAAAGGTGCATTTATACAAAAAATAGCAGAAAATACTGCACCATATTACGCATATCTGTTTTTTTGTTCCCTTTTTCCTTTGCTTTGTCAGAAAATACAGCGATTCCCCTTTACCTATATTTGAATTTTCTACGGGCCTGGGAGAGCCCTTGATAAGGACTCGCTGTAAGTTGGAACTTCACTGCCCAAAAGACTCAAAAACTTTTGCTGAGGAATGATGTATACTCTGAGTATTGAAAAAGTCTGAATCAGAAAATCCAGCATCTCAGACCTGCCGAGGTTGCATATAAGTCAATGGGAGAAGTCCCAAAAATTTTTGGATCTGCGCTGGGTTTCATGCAATAATCTGAAGTTTTCGGGTGGAAATTCCAAAAAATTTTTAAAATTCATATTTTGTTCAATTTTTTCCCGCAACCAAAATTTTCAGGAAACTTTTTTCATAAATGAGCAGAGTTTTTAGTCCGCCTACATTTAGTCCATTTTTTTCAAGTGGGTGTGTTCCCAGTGTTGATTGGTGGATGCTAATTTTATCCTATCTGATTGATGATTTGTACTGACACCTGTGATTGGTGGAAATTACCTTGATCATGATTGGTGTAAATCCCTTTAAATATTTTGTGCTGAGTATTTGTGATTAGCCTATGACCATGTTTGTGAACACATAGTAGGTTATTTATTAAACTCCGAATCTATCTGGTCTGGCTTTTTGGGGCAAAAACTCACTTTTTTTTAGATTTAGTATACCCTGATTTGGGGAAAAAAGTCAGAAAATAACAGATGATGGGTTTTCGCTCGATTTTATAATTTTTTTTCCCCATTTTTTTCCCCTGATCCAATTAATCTCCAATTAAGTTTAGTAAATAACCCCCGAAATGTGTACGACCACCCTCATATATAAAAGGGGGGCTCTTCTTCATTGTTCTTTATTATGTGAAAAAAAATCCCCACTATCTGTCTATAATATCCTCTAATGTACCTGTAAAGAGCAACTCAGTATTTAATTGAATTTCATTCGTCAAACCATCAAAGAAATTCACCTTGTTGTGAAAGTCATTTTCTAAATAGCTTAATCGTGCAGACTTTCATGTTAAACATGGGGAAGAGAAATAAAATAAAAACCGCCTTAAGAAGAGTTGCTCAGCCAATTGTAGAGAACCAAGCCATTTCCAGACCAAATATGATGAACTAACATGATTATGCCTGTGATGTAATAAATGTAATAATCAAATAAATTGTAATCTGCCCCGCTGGTCGGCCATCTTATCTTACCTCCAGACGCGCTGACCGGCGGGTTCTCCTGCGCTGCTCAGGCTCCCATCAGTGACGCGCTCAGAGCGCTTGGGTTCTGCGCATGCGCAGCCGGTTTCGGCGCAGGCATGTGCATGTACATTTGGCACATGTGCACTTGACACTTATCCCAATTAAACTGGCGCCTGTGTCCAATTAGACGCTGATTGTTCTATTGTTCAGCTATTGGTCCCCTTCACTGTCCATCCTTGATTCTTGTCTCCCATTGGGTCCCTTTGCCTTAAAGTGGCTTCCCCTTGCCTTCCTTGCCCAAGCTGGCTTCTGTTTAATCAGTTCCTGCTCAAGCTTTATACATGTCACTATGCTAGTTTTGACACTAGCCTACCTTTGACGGTTTTGACTCCTGCCTGTCTATCGACTTTGACCCTTGCCGCCTGTACCGAACCCTGCCTGGCCTGACTTCGCTCTACGCTTTATCCTTGCTTGTGATATTGTTACCATTGACGTGTTCAGGGTTCTGTAATGATTCTGCAGCAGAAAGTCTGGGGCCCCAAAAGGGCATCGGTGAACACAAGTATCGTCAGGGGTGACTTTGTTCACTTAAAGGTACTTGCCAGCGGTCTCCTTGGGTTCATTAACAACTGTTACATAAATACATCTCACAAACAGTATAGTTTGTTTTTTACTTATATCAACGAAACATCTAAACATGAAGTTTTTGTTTTTTTGTTTGGTAACAGGGAATATGCGTCGGACTTTTGAAAGTTGTGTATTCGGCAAATTTAGACTATAAAGCAAGGATAACGTTCTGAATAAGCTCAAAGCACCAAGAGGACTATTTCTGTTCCCAATCAATTTGACCTACTCTGTGGTTTATCTTATTAACTTGTGGTTTGGCTTGTCTGAACATTTTTTTGGTTCACTACCAAAGCAAACTGAAAACATCTGCTGAAAGCCTCTTTAAAATATTACCCAGACACTATC
The DNA here is from genome assembly GCA_038501925.1 of Xenopus petersii. Lineage (NCBI taxonomy): Eukaryota > Metazoa > Chordata > Amphibia > Anura > Pipidae > Xenopus > Xenopus petersii. The sequence continues at coordinate 167,575,583 of CM076680.1, read as the reverse complement.
ACACAAATGGAGTTGTTTTGCTAGATGCATGCTTAGACTTTAAATTACGCTTTGGTTTATCTTGAGGGATCTTAAGTTCCTAGCAAGCTCTATGGAAGCAAAGAATACATAAACATGAGTGACCTACACCTTTAGTGTTGGTAAATTTGTATCAACTTTCAAAAATAGGACACATGGTTAATAAAAATACAAGTATGGGATTTGTCATCCAGAATGCTTGGGACTTGGGTTTTACAGATAAGGGATCTTTCTGTCATTAGGGGGCCCACTTATTAATTAAATTTATGCAACATTGACAGTAATAGGATACACAGGGGTTAAATATATTGAGTTATATAAGTTGGAAAGAGAATCCTGAGAATTCATTCAATGGAATGAAGAATTGGGTCCCAAAGTCTTTGAAGAGAAGACATCATACAGAAATAAAAAGGAGAAAAAAAAGCAAATACTTGAATGATAGTGAAGAACATTTGTAAAGTTCTGCGGAATTGTTTCTGGTCTTTATCTGACCCTAATGAAAGGATTATTTGAAAGAAGTTTTTATGCTTGAGACTATTCTAGAGGGTAACAAAAAAAGACAGACTTTTTTATTATATGATGACCAAAGGGGGCAATAGGGGTGGTATTGTGAGAAAAGATTAGATAATTAAGAAGTAGCAGAGGAATGTAAAAGTTAAATGAGAAATAGAAGACCTTGTATAAGGTAACACAAGTTCTCATTAATACTAGAGGATTCAAATCCTAAATTACCCCAATACTGTCATTTCTCATTTGCACATCATGGTGTGCCAGCAAACATTTTTATATACACAAGTGCCTACAGAGGGGGGAATTTTTGTGCAGCAGACCCGCGGTTCAGGTCTTTCTGTCATCTGTGCCCCACCGCAACTACGGGGTCTGCTGTCTCTATAGTTACGCAACTGCGCTGAAGATGCCCCCAGTAGCTCCTGATCTTCTTCTCTGCTGATTTCCAACACATGTTCTGCGCTGCTGTCACTTACAATCAGCTCTGTAGCATGACAGGAGAACCTTGTTTTTTTGCTTGATTATAATCTTAGTTCCTCAACTGCTGCCCAGAGTACACTGAGCATGTGCAGTGCCCCTGACTCTCCTGACACTGATCATTACTATTATAGAGATGCTGAACTTTTAGACTGATGCAGTTCAGTATATAAAATATGGCATTTCTATCTTTTTTAGGGATGAGCAAATTCTTTCACCTGATTCCCATTTTTGCAAACGGCGAACATTTTTGAAAATCAAAAAAATGCCTTATTGACATCATTGCATTTGAGTAAAGTTCAGTGAAATGTTGCCATTTCACCAATTTTTTCCCCAGTTTTGCAAATGTTTTGAGCAGTTTGGCTCATCAGTACATTTTGTTTTTTGGGTTTGGTTCTTCTTTTAAACCCAAGAACAAGGCACACAACTGTGTACAAGTAAAGATTATGTAACACTTTCTTGGGCAATCCAGACCACAAGTATTTAAGTGTCCCGCTAGTGATATGAGCATGGGTTACAAGTGACTCACACTTCAGGATCAGGACCTTTGCTAAGTGGAAGATTAAAATAAGGGTGTAGTGCAACTACAACTCTCAAGCTACTGCACATGTAAAATAGGAAAATTATTGGACACCAGAAGGTTCTTATGGTGAAGCTAAAGAATGGTAGTTTATTGTTAGAAGAACCATGTCCTCAGGTTTACTTACATCAGATGAGGTATAGGCAGATGTAACATCATATGCTAGAACAGGTAGATGACACAGCTGAGGAATGTGACTCCCATAAGGCATTGTAGTCAAGTAGTACATCAATTCCATTGGTGGTCCTTATCCCACCCAGCGGAGTGTTCAGGGAGAAGGAGTCTAAGCCTGACACCCTATCCACTGTGGTTCCTTCACTTAAGGCAATCTAGGAGAGTTGGAAAGCTACTCCCTGCTACAGATCCTAGATGGAGCACAAAGCTGCTCTTGCTATCTGAACTCTCTATCTTACTCTGCTAGAGAGTCTATAACATATATAACCTGATTCTAGCTAACCTCGTTCACGGGGTTTCCTTGTCCCCGACTTAATAACTAAAGCTTCAGGTCCCTTTAGGGGAATGGCTTTACTGGGCCTCCAATGGGAACATCCAGGAGGTAAGGACACCAGCAGCCAAAGAGAAAGATCCAACCCTTTTCCAGCACTATATTGAAGTGTGGTAGGAAGTGGTCATTACACCTCTTGGCCAATAACACTGGTTATGCAAATAACTAACTAGATACATAGGTTGTGCCTAGTAACTAGGGAGAAATGAGGAAGGGTAGGGATTTAAAGGTATATTGGTGATTTAACCCCTATGGGTCCCTGCAATTATGAACACATTTCAGGAGAAATAATAACTTCTGAATGGCTCTGGATATATGATGTTGGTTCTACATATGTATTGCCTTCAAGATTAATATAAACATCAATATATCTGAGAATCTATAGGCTTGAAGTAAAAAGAACTACAAGCATGTGAGTATTCCACTAATGATAATGTCCTTAACATTCTCCTTTGCTTGAAAATCAATCAATAGTGCCATGCCAATCAAAGCAATGCTCTTTATAAGGGCACATTTAGCTTAGTATCTAATTGACCATGGGAAGCTATCAGGAGTCACATTATCCGTACTGTGCACTGTATAACCAGTTCAAAAGTTGATGATATATTTGCTTCTATAATCTTATGAGCGAATAGTTTGAGATCCCTGTAGATCCACATAGTTTCTCTCTGGGAGAGGGATTTTTTACCAATAATTTATTTGCTAACAATACAAATATCTGTATATATATATATATATATATATATATATATATATATATATATATATATATATATATATATATATATATATAGCCTTTCAAGCTCCTTGTTTGGCATTCAGGGAAATGGCTTGAAAGATTAGGCTTTTTTATATATCACTAATGCAATCCAGAAATCTCACTTTTTCAAGTCTGGCTGTTCTGTCTACATGTAGTTTCCCACATGGGCACTTGATAATATGAACTGCATTCCTTGACAAACAAGTAATATGTTCTCTTCAGTGGGGTGTAAGTAAATGTATTTTTGCTTCAAACGGCTATTATGCTGCATTTTTTTGCAGAGTTGGTTTTTTTGGATGCATTTTCTCCAGTGAATTGCCGCCGGCGAAAAAAAAAATGGACACCGGCGTCAAAAACCTACGCCATTTCGCTAATTTTTAGGTGAAGCAAAATGTCCCAAATTCACCCATCACTACATGCTTGTGTTGCTCTCCAACTGTGGTCCCTACTAGGGATGTAGCGAACAGTTCGCCGGCGAACCAGTTCGCGCGAACTTCGACTGTTCGCGTCCGCCGAATGTTCGCGAACGTCGCGCGACGTTCGCCAATACGAGTTCGCGTTCGATTCGAACAAAAATCGTTCGACCATTCGACCATTCGATTCCTTCAACCGCTAAAATCGAAGGATTTTCGTTCGAATCGAACGATCGAAGCCATTGGATCGAATGAAATCATTCGATCGAATGGCTTCGATCGTTCGAGTCGAACGAAAATCCTTCGATCGAACGATTAAAATCCTTCGATCGTTCGAATCGAACGATTTTCGGATGTTCGAAGTTCGCGAACTGTTCGCGAACTGTCCGCATTTTTTGCCGGTGTTCGCGAACGGCGTTCGCGAACACATCGGCGGCGGTTCGCTACATCCCTAGTCCCTACGATTAGGTGGATGTTGACTGAAAGTTATCTCTCTCGCTCTACTTCTCCTGTCTGGTCTGTCTAAGTAACAACTCCTACAACAACAACCTCAGTCATGGTGCTCCTGCTCCCTGGCTTCTCTAAAGTGTTGGTCACCAAAGGGCTCAAAGCTTGAAATGCTCCATGTTCCCAACACATCCACCTCTGCTACTAGGTGAAGACCAGGGTGGATAGGAACTCATCACTCAGCCTTGGCCAGTTACACAGTTCATCAAGTCCATCAAGTTCAACCCCTCCAAATTATCCCCAGCGCACTTACCTACACACACCTCCTGAAAATATATATATGCTAAAATCTATATTAATTGTAGATTTTAGTATCACAATGGCCTTGGATATAATGCTTGTCCAAGAAATCATCCAAACCCCTCTTAAAGGCATTAACAGCATCAGCATCACAACATCACCCGGCAGTGCATTCCATGCCCTCACTGTCCTGACTGTTTAGAACCCCCTATGCTGATTCAAATGAATGTTCTTTTCCTCTAGTCTGAAGGGGTGGCCTCTGGTCCGATGATACATTTTATGGAAAATAGATCTCCCCCTAGCAGTCTATAATGCCCTCTAATGCACTTATAAAGAGTAATCATGTCCCCTCGTAAGCGTCTTTTCTCCAGACAAAACAAACCCAACCTTGCCAGTCTACCCTTATAGTCTTCCATCCCCTTAACCAGTTTAGTTGCACATCTCATTTATATCTTTCATAAGGACTAGAGTCCAAAACTGCACTGCATACTCCAGGTGAGGCCTTACAGGGACCTATAAAGAAGCAAAATTATGTTTTCATACCTTAACTTTATGGCTACAACTTGTTATCTACAAAAACCCCAAAGTCCTTCACATTTAAGGAAACCCCCAACACACTGCAAAAGAGAATGTGCTAATACAGGGCTTCAGAATTCTCTTGGGCTTCTTCTTTCAAGTGCACAAACCATTTTCCAATAAAGAATTGAATATATACAATGAAATCCTTTTTATTCAGCTCATTGAGAACTTAATAATAATAAATATAATAAATAGCATATTGTCAACTGTTTACCCATCCTAACCAACGTAAAGCAGAAGATTCCAAACTTGGGCACTTTATCATTCTTTTCCCATAGAAATATACAAAAAGGCCACTCAACAGAGCAAGGCCAGAACTTTCTGTGAAAATCAGCAATTCTCAGCAAAGTTCAGTTCTTCGTCTGTAACGGAAAAATATAAACCTATTTTTAATACCATGTAAGTTCACCAACTGATGCATTATAAAGAGTACAATTTGCGGCGAGAAATAAAAACTATCTATAGTAAAATGCTGGTTCGAAAGAATCTCCAATTACATAGGAAGACAAATGAGTCACTTCTTGATTATTTTGTGAAATAACAAAAGTTGGTAGGAAGGGGACGCATCTGATCAGTTCTCATGAAACTAAAACAGCCAAAAAACAAAGGACTATTTTTATGACTTCCATTCTCTACAGTACCTCTCTGTCTCAGGGCTTTCTTGGGGGAGAGGGGGGGACTTGACTTGAAATGTTCTTCAAGTCAAAACATGTGCTTTTTCTACATGTGATTATTATGTGGGCATTGTAATTATGAGGTCTAAGGAGGTTGCAGTGGCATTTAACTTTATTTTATATAAACTATGCTTATGTTATAAAACCTCTTGTTGGTGCGTGACAGAACAAAGTGGCATTTTGGGAATTGCTTAACACCTTGATTGCCAGACATGTTGCTAAAGTGAAGAGACAATTAGTATAAAGTATATACATAGATTTACAATTTTTCTGGTTTAGAAATGAAAGAGGGCTGCCTTGTGGCTTATGGAGAAGCATTCAGTGTTGAGAAAGGTAGGGTTGGGGGTTAACTTACCCGGAAGAAAGGGGGGTCCAGGTGCTCAAGCCCCAGACCTTCAGCTCAGGGAGGCAAATGATATGCAAATAGATAACAAAGATCTTGGCACATACCAGACCACATTCCTTAAATTGATGTAGTTAAAAAGTATTTATTTAAGCAAAAAACATCACAACAAAGCCTTACGTGTTTCTTTCCTTAGGGGCACTTAGTCATAGGTCTGCCTTGTGTCCACAAGCAATGTGCTTTGCACCTCATGAACAATTTTTAATTGGCCAAAAATACAATAAGATCCTGGATGCTATTGCTTATTGAATGAACACTAAAGGGAGCAATTTGGACCTCCTACCCTACTGGCTTGTGAAATGCCCTATTAACGTATGCCTCTATTTTGGTTTAGGCAGTCCTGCTACCTGTAACCTGGATTTCTGGGCAGGATGGTGTTCCTTATTGACCTGGGAAGGTGTATGGCCACTTCCTGTGGCGTTTGATATAGTAAGTGGCAGCAGGTTGCTCCTTCTCTTTGGTCTCCACCCGTGGAACATGGTGGATGGTGCTGGGAAACCTTATGCAGTTTGTGCCTTGGGACATTTACTCATAGGGCTGCCTTGTGTCCACAAGCAATGTGCTTTGCACCTCATGGACAATTTTTAATTGGCCAAAAATACAATAAGATCCTGGACACTATTGCTTATTGCAGTGATCCCCAACCAGTAGCTCGTGAGCAACATGTTGCTCTCCAACCCCTTGGATGTTGCTCTCAGTGGCCTCAAAGCAGGAGCTTATTTTTGAATTCCAGGCTTGGAGGCATGTTTTGGCGGCATAAAAACCAGGTGCACTGCCACACAGAGTCTCAATGTAGGTTGACAATCCACATAGGGACTGCAAAATGACCAACCACAGCCCTTATTTGGCACCCCAGGAACATGTTTCATGCTAGTGTTGCTCTCCAACTCCTTTTACTTCTGAATGTTGCTCACGGGTTCTAAAGGTTGGGGGGTTGGCTTATTGAATGAACACCAAAAGGAGTAATTTGGACCTACTACCCTACTGGCTTGTGAAATGCCCTATTAACTTATACCTGTGGAACATGGTGGATGGTGCTGGGAACCCTGAGAAACAAGGACCAAGTAAAGGTGAATGAGGTATGTAGACAGTGGAAGGTGTAGCTCCAGTTATAGTAATGTATGCTAGAAGTGAAGAAAGCAGACAAGTTGAGCCCAAAAGAGTAGTTCTGAACTCCAACCAGGATTGGAAGATTGGAAGTATCTCTCCCAGTTCATACTTCCTGTAGGGAGAGTCCACTACAGGGTGTCACAGAGATGAAGTGGAAGTCTGTTCTTAGTGGAGTGTATGATGCTCTCTGGAAGTTTACATTGCTGTGACCACTTTACTTCAAATCCATCACTGTTAATACACGAGTACTGTATTTTGTGTGCTAAATACATTTTTGTTATTGGTTCTGGAATCCAGAAATTCTATTTGTGCACCTAAGAGGTATAGTTCTGCAACACCTCTCCCTTACTCCGCACATTGTATGCAAGGGCCTATCTGAGACCAATACACACTTGTGTCATAGGGGCTTCATAAATAATGCCTATGTAATCGAGAAGCCTTACATTTAACCAAGGGTTATGAACTCAGTGTCTCTGCCGCAATTGCATTAGCCACTAGTGTGTAAAACTGAGGTGGAGAGTAAGTATCCACCTCCAGAAATGCCCACGTAATGAATGTACTTGCTTTATGTTATGCAAGTACTGCTCTCTTATTGATATTGCACAGAAAACAATAATACATATTTCTAGCCATAACTGGCCCAGAACAACCCATGAAGCATAGTGGATATTCTGTCTGGAATATTATCAGTACAAGTGTACAGTGTTATTGATTGTTCAGCCAACTGTCAAAATACAGTGGAGCAGTGCCAGTCAAATATTCATGGAAAATGGTAAAATGTTTGCTTTTTATAGCAAGAGGGGTCATGGGAAGGGTGTAAAGGATAAACAACCCCTAAAGTGTCTCTAATACATTTCCCTTATGTTAGAGTGATCATTTATAGGCAATGATTCTTTGGCTGCCAACGTGACCTCCATTAGTGAGTTGTCAAAATGTTCTTCTCGCCATATGCTACTGTATCTGATGATGGAAGGGTAGATAAAAGGGATGGAACCAGCCATTGAAACCTTGAATTGTCAACAGGTTTGCACAGCCCCACTGTTATCTGAAGAGTAAATGATGAGATCAGATCTCTTTGGCCCACCATTGGCAGGTGGATCTTTCCAGGTATGGCCAACTTCACACTAGCAGACATTTTTGATTTCTACATCTTATATTGGCCAATATCATGTTTAAGGCACAAAATAAGAGTTACATGTTTATGATGGTTTTTAAAAAACATATAACAGATATCAGCCAAATGAAAGATGTTTTCTTTTTAAAATATTTATGTTTGTGAGTATACCAAAGAATTATAGGAAAAAGTATGTGCAGAGAGTACAAACAAAAAAAGTGCATTATTTAGAAACAGATTTTTTTATTAAAAACACATTTCCTATTTGGTGCGTTTATCAACATGTCCCTTTTACTTGTTATATCTCTTACTTTCTGCAAACAATTATGCTCCAGATTGTTATGCCATTAGCATTAGGCAAGTTTAAAGGAAAAAAATAAATCTCATGTTGTCATAGGTTATTGATGTGCCCAATGCAAAATGACTGCTAGTTTGTTTGTTTGTAGTTTGATGTGTTTTTCTCTTGGAGGAAAGGTCAAAGTATTACAAAAATGTACTCAAAGCATGTGTGGCTGGTGTGCTTTCCAGGTTAGAAATTATACAATCAACCCAAAGTCTTCTTTTCTTAAATGTTCCTACTTCATGTTTTATGTACTGATAATTAGTGCTGAGCAGGTTTTTAATACTAAAAAGTTGTTCCATCAAGTTCAAAGTTGGCAGCTTATCAAAATGTGTATGGTCTCCTTCCAAAAACTTGCAAGACCAATACCTCTTAGGCAGGTCTGAAAATGCCGTCAAATGAGGACTGTCTTTGTGTGTTGATGTGGTCATCTCCCAACAAGTTTCCACAATGGCATTTTTACCCTCTTGGACCCACTACCCAACTCAATCCTACAACTTCCTTACTCACATCCCTACCCACTGAACACCATTAAACTGGACATACTATTGCTGCAAACGGAAGTGACATCATCAGAAGTTTGCAGGGGGTGAAAAGTCTTAAACCTGTTAAAATTGCTTGGACTAAATCCTGACACCCGACCTGCAGACCGGCATCCATACCAATATCTGCCAATCCTACCCTCAACCCTCAGGTACCTAACCCGATGCAGAACGCTACCATTAGAACTCTAATGAAGCGTCCAATGGAGTGAAATGCGTCAGGAAGGAGTGGCTGGCATGAGGTCTGCAGACAGAGGGAAGACAATGCTTTGTGGTATGATGTAATGCCTTTATATTTATATTGATATTCACATTTTTTGTCATTATTAGCTGTGGTGATTTTGTGTTAATAAATGCGTTAATTGAGATTCTCTGCATATCTTATTGATTATTTGACACACACAGTGGCACTTCTGTTTGTAAAGGTGGAAAGTGCTTTAATTTTGGTCACAGATGAGGTGACATCTCAGGTCCTTTCTTGCCCTTTCTCAGTTCTGCCTATCAATCACAAACAAACATTTTAGGAAGTGTAGCACACCAGGACAAACACCCATCCAACACAATCCAAAAGAAAACTTGTTAACTTATTTACATATCACATACACATTGTATAACCTTAAAGATGTAGCACCTAGAAAATAGATTTTGGATGTATGTTTTAATATTTAATTTTTATCTTTAAGGTTTTGTTACTCCTGAGAAATTATTCAAGACTCTGGACTGCATTAGGAACAGCAACTCAAGTATCCAGCTAGGTGCATCCTATACAGACAAAAGGTACATTTTTCTCTTTTAATAGTTATGGTCATATTTGTACACTTTTTTTTTACAGTAGCCTCAGAATATACTATTTCAGATGGACTTTTTGAAAATATGGACTTTCACCCACTGGACATCACAGTGACATTCTATGAGCTGATGAACTTTTTATAATTTACATATGTTTTTTTTTTGGATTGCATTGGGTGGGTGTCGTTCTTTTGGGGTGGGTCCTGGTATGGTACATTTCCTCCCATTAGGGTTTAAAAGGTTTGTTTGTGATTACCAGGGGGCAAAACTATTGTATCATCCCAATATGGCCCATACTGTTGGTGGCCAAATCAGGTTAAGATCTGCTAGTTGGGTGATGATCTCAAAGTAAATGACCAGCATTAGAAAGGAGTAGCTGACATTGGGCCAGAATCAATTCAGGGAGAAAAACGTATCTCACTCTTTATGATGTGAAAAGCCCTGGGCAAGATTCAATTTGAGAAGAATTTTTTTTTTCACTAGATTCAGTTCCAGTTTTTTCCCATAGACTTCAATAGAGTTTTCTCGTGATAAACTGTGAGATAAGTTTTTCTGAATTGAATCTCAAATTGAATCTCGTCTATGGGGCAAATTCACTAACCGGCAAAAATTGGCTAGCTATGGCTTTGCACACATTGCAACACTTCGCCAGGCGTAAATTCGCCTGGACAACGATAATTCACGAAGATCTGAAGTTGCGCATTGGGTACAGAACGCTTTTTGAGGAACTCCTATCTATTCTATTGCACTTCGCCTGGTCTGAGGTGGCGAAGGCAAGTCTGGCGATAGAGGTAACAGTCAGTAAAATCAAAAACAGCCGAAAACTCGCCTGGCGTTAGAGTGCACCAGAGTCTATCTCCTTGACGAAATTACGCCAGCGATATTACACCAGCTACCGTTAGTAAATCAGCGAAGTGCTGAAATAACGTCACGCTGGCGAATTTTCGCCAGTGTTAGCCACTTCGTCCTTTAGTAAATCTCCCCCATTGGGTCTATTATGCCACACAAAGCCATTTTGCCTTGGAGCTGTGGTGTCTTGTACTAGTGTACCTATGATTTTAGACTTATTAATTCTAATTGCAGAAACCACTTCATACACTTGTCTTTGATGAGTACAGGATTTTCTACATATTAATAAGGGGCCGATTCACTAACTTCGAGTGAAGGATTCGAAGTTAAAAAACTTCAAATTTCGAATTTGGGCTACTTCGACCATCGAATGGGCTACTTCGACCTTCGACTACGACTATCGAAGGATTCGACGTAAAAATCGTTCGACTATTCGACCATTCGATAGTCGAAGTACTGTCTCTTTAAAAAAAAACTTTGACCCCCTAGTTCGCCATCTAAAAGCTACCGAAGTCAATGTTAGCCTATGGGGAAGGTCCCCATAGGCTTGGCTAACTTTTTTTGATCGAAGGATATTCCTTCGATCGTTGGATTTAAATCCTTCAAATCGTTCGATTCGAAGGATTTAATCGTTCGATCGAAGGAATTATCCTTCGATCGTTCGATCGAACTATCTGCGCTGAATCCTTCGACTTTGATATTCGAAGTCGAAGGATTTTAGTTCCTACTCGAATATCGAGGGTTAATTAACCCTCGATATTCGACCCATAGTGAATCGGCCCCTAAGTGTTGAGCATGGGTAAGTCCAATGAATTATATGGTGGATATACAGCTAATAGAAACATTACCCCCTTCCCCAAGGTGGACATGTGAAACACCATTAGATCTGTATAAAACTCAAGAATAAAATGTTTCATTCCATGTTATAAAGAAAGCTCCTCATTTTATAAACTGCAATGTGTTTCTTCACATAAACTTGGCAAGTGAAAAATGCGCCTATACATTCCTAATTAGTTCAAGATGTCATGTTCGCTTTCCGGATTAAAGAGAAAAAAAAATAGCCTTGCGTTCAATGAAACAAAAATATCTCAAACTTGTTGACCTGGGATATGTGTTGCAACAAGGATATTAAATTGGTTAAGAGTAAATGTCTTCATTGAACATGATGATAAACATATGTGTGAAAAGTTGCTGTTAGGTGACTATGTTTTCTTTTCCCACCACGGAAATCTACGGAACTTCAGACTTTTGAGAAATACCTTGGCCAGGGGTTTATGTGACTTATTTTCCTCCAGTTTCGCCTACTGCGCCATTCACTGTACAGAAGTCACAGATCTGTCTCAAATGGAGATCAATTGTCAAAAATGTTACACAATGTCGTACACAGTGGAAGAATAATGGGGCCTTCCGTGCCTAAATCCATTTCTTTTTTAATGACCTCCTGTGTTCTTCGGTAATTAGGCAGAATGAGTTACACTTGAGAATGTTTTTTTTTGTATAAATATTCGTCCAATGACACACCAAATGGTGCATGATTATTCAAATAAACCTGTGTAAAGCAAAATGTGATTAGAAGACAACCTTGCCCTGTTGACATAGTCTCATCTTACAGAAAGAGGTCCCTTCATTGATAGTCACAACCCTTTGATTCTAGTGTCTTTTTAATAGCTTCCAGAATTCTGAAGAATATTTCTGAAATCAAAATCTATATTTTTTGTCTACATTAGAGGTAGGAGATCCGTTATCTAGAAACCTGCTATCCAGAAAGCTCTGAATAATGGGGAGGTTGTCTCCCCTAGACTTAATTTTATCCAAATAATCCAAATTTTTTAAAATTATTTCCTTTTTCTAAGATATAATTAATGCTTATTGGAAGCAAAACCAGCCTATTGGGCTTTTTTAATGTTTCAATGATTTTTTTTGTAGACTTAAGGTATGAAGATCCAAATTACAGGAAGATCTATTATACAAAAAACTCCAAGCATTCTGGATAACAGGTCCCATACCTGTATTTGTTCTACATGATGACTACCATTGATGCATCACATACTCAAAGCAAAATACACAGTGGGGCCCATCTATCAACACAGGGCAAATTTGCCCATGGGCAGTAACCCATGGCAACCAATCAGATTGCTGCATTCATTGTTCTACTTGCAGCTGGTTTCAAAAGCTAATCACTGATTGGTTGCTACAGGTAACTGCCCATGGGCAAATTTGTGTTGATAAATGAGCCCTGGTAACTCTTCCACCATCTTCTGCTGTCTTATTGAATTTCTCAGCAAAACATAATAGATTTTTCTTAAATTGCCGTGTCAAGAGCCAAACAATGGACCAGATTCAATACAGGGAGAAAAAGTTAACTCATGGTTTATCACATGGAAACTCATGAACGAGAGTCTATTCGAGCAGAAAAACTTGTCTCCTAATTCAGTTCCAGTTTTTTTCCAATAGACTTCTATAGAGTTTTCACGTGATAAACCATGAGATAACTTTTTTTCTAATTGAATTGTAGCTCAGATTGAATTTTTTCCACGACATTTCATGTGATAAACCTTTTTCTCACTGAATTAAATCTGGCCCAATATCTGGTTGCATGACTTTATGTAGAATAGTTACTGAATGCATTGCTATTCATTAAACGTATCTTCAAAATGAGGCAGTTATCCTGAAGAACATTGGTTTCCTTCTTTGTTTAATGTACAAATTGTAGCCTAATATTGCTTCTAGAATAAGGAACGACTTACAGGTTTTTTTTTTTTAATTAGCTCATTTAGCTCATTGGGGAAATTATGATTTTAATTGCATTCATTTACTATACCAATAGGCAGTTTAAGACTCACGTATATTGAAGGCCCTTGATGTGTCTTGTGTCCTTGCAAAATTTGGCCAAAGTATGGTACTAGCACCTCATTTTTTTGTAACAAGGCAGAAATTATGCACTGGCAATTCCTCTTCTTCGCTTACAGATCATCAAGGATCTTATTTAAAGGGCCATTATACCCACTTGTTTAACATGAGTACTAGTGATGGGCGAATATCTCCGTGAAAATTGTGAAATCAGAAAGTTCACGAAAAAAGCGTGAAAATAGAACATTTTCAGGAAAAAATCTTTGAAAGTTTTCTCGGAAAAATCGAGCAATTGAAATGTTTTCACTATAAAATCGCGCAATTTGAACCTTTTCACGAAAAAAACCGGAAATTTTCACCGGCGAATTTTCACGGGACATTTGTGAATCTATTCGCCGGTGGTGAAATGCAGGAATCCGCCATGAATTCGTGCCAGGCGAATTTATTCGGCCATCACTAATGAGTACAATGAATAACGCTTGGGGTGAAGATCCCTTTTGGCTGTTGTAATCTTGAAAAAGTTTTTTGCTATTTTTTTGGAGCAGGGCAAACAGGAGCTACTCCAGACACTATTTACTGGTTGCTTGTTTTATAAAATCTGATTGGTTGCTATGGGTTGCTAGATATGGACAAACTTTGTGATTCCTCTGTATGCTCCCTGAAAAAGCAGGTATGCACAAGAACTGTGGATGGAAAGTGTTGGTGTTACAGATGAAGTTGCCCAACATATCACAGATAACATAGCAGCTTCCATTCATATTTGCTGTATAAGGAATTTTCTGTGTACTCAGTAATCTAGGCCCTCATGCTTTAAACGAAGGCCTCTCGTACAGTACATGAGAAATAAATGTTATGTGTGCAGACTGTAAATAGAGTGTACCTGAAATCCACAGTTATTTGATGGCTGAACACATTCTGTAAGACCTCTTCGTGTCCCAGGTATATAAATATAAAAATATATAAATATAAAATATAAATATATATAAATATATATATATATATAGAACTGGAAATGCCGGCACAGCACGTATACTGGTATAAGGTGCCTGGGTGCAGAGCTATGTATTAGTATTTAGAATGGCTCAAAAGAAGCTAGCACACACAGGACTTATGGAGAAAAAAAGGTTTTTATTTTAACAGAAAAAAACGAACGTTTCGCCTAGGTCCCTTGAGAAAGGCTAGGGACCTAGCCGAAACGTTATTTTTTCCTGTGTGTGCTAGCTTCTTTTGAGCCATTATATATACTGTATATATATATATGTATATATATATATATATATATATATATATATATATATATATATATATATATATATATATATATATACACATTTTGTGGTAGAGTGACAGAGGAAGGGGTGTTTTTCCTTTGATTTCTCCCCAGTAGAAGATATCGGCACCAGGAAGGGTGTTAATAAACAGAGCAGAATTTATAGGCTTTGGTGGCCAGGTCCCGGAAGCTGGAGTATTCTGGAAGGAACAGGCAAAGCCAGGTACTCCGATCCAGAAGTCCAGCTCAGGGATTAGAGCTCACCTTCAGGAAGGCCGTCCTGTGGAAAGGTATTTAGTTCTAGTGGACCTGTTAGGAACACAGAGCTGGAAGGACACCTGCCCGTGTGAGGAACTCCAAGAGGGGCTGGGGGTGCCATTTGCTACTGCAAGGTACAGAGAGAGGAGACCTATGGGCAAATTCACTAACATTCGTAGTTTCGCCAGGCGCAACTTCGCCGCACTTCGCCAGGTGTAGTTTCGCCAGCGCTCCGCAAATTCACTAAAATCCGAAGTTGCGCACAGGGGTAGCGTAAGGTTGCAAAGTTGCGCTAGCGTTGATTCGCTAAGTAAAGTGAAGTTACGCTAGCGAAGGCTAATTTGCATACGGCGCCAAATTCTAATTTCAATGGAGGAATACGTATCTGCACTACAAATGCCTAGAAAACCTTCAAAACATCAAATAAAAATTGTATTTTGCCCTACACATGTGCCCACTGTCTAGGTAAGTTGCCATGAGTCAGGAAATGTAGGGGGAAGGAGGGGAGCCCCAAAAAAAATTTCAATCTTTTTCAGCCTATCACCCATCATGTAGAAATCACGCCAGCGTTTTTGGGTCTTAGAAAAAATTTTGACTTTTTTGGAAACAATCCCTATCTACTCTATTGCGCTTCGCCAGGTCTGAGGTGGCGAAGGAAGTCTAGCGTAAAAGGTAGCGTTCAGTACACTGCGCAAGTTAGTGAATTTGCGTAGTTACATCGCTAGCAAAACTTCGCCAGGCGTAAGGGTGCGAAGTAACATTAGCGAAACTACGCCATTGTTCGTTAGTGAATTTGCGCAGTAACGATAAATGCCAAACGCTAGTGAATTAACGCTAGCGTTCGGCGCTTAGTGAATTTGCGCCCAAGTGACAAAGAGTCTGTCTGACTGAGGAAAACCAGGAGGCTGAGCAATCCCCCAGGAGATTTTTGAGTACAGGGGTGGCCGCAATATAAATGTTTTCTTACTGGTAGTCCATGAGGGGCCCAGTTTAGTAAGGGAACTCTTCATGTGTGAAGTTAGAGCCCAGTGGGCAGGATTTATTTGTATGATTTGTTTTGTATCCTGAAATGGTCACCCCTGTGTATAAATCGACTGCCTTAAAAAGAAGAAAAGTGTCTGTTGTGGATCCCGCAGCTTACAATATATTCAACATGTATGTAAGTACATGGTGCAATAATCACTAAAATGAATTATTAGGGTTAAATATACAGAATGAATGTAATTCTCAGCAATGACCCTCACAAAACATTTATGATAATGATCAAGACGCTTTTACTGTTGCTTTTCTGAAGTCCTTTATAAGAACCACTAGGCTTCATTCGATTTGAACTTCAATACTATTCCCCAGTGCAGGACAAAATGATCTTATTTCCTGCTGTATTTACTAAGTATAGACTAAGCTATGGCTGCCACCGGTTTTGACGCAAACAATTCGTTTTTTCTTGTCTCAACTGTCTGTTCAGTTTTTAGCCTTCTTAAACCCAAACAATAATTTGCACTCAAAACGCTAAATTAAAATATATTCAAATACAATGGAGGTGCTACTGATTTGGCCAATTAATCAACGCACGTTCCCTGGTCCCCTGTCTCATAAGTAATTCAGTATAAATGCAAGTGCGTGTTTTTACAAAAACAGGGTTTTTTGGTGACAAATTTATGACCATAAAGCTGATAAGCATCAACCCCCCTTTGTGTATATTCTATTTTTTAGGTAGTTGCCTCCATCAAACCAAATACATGTTCATAAAAGCGCCTTTACATCTGGGAACAATTTTGACTGTGCTTCTTCGAAGAAGTGTTTCCATGGATCATTGTACTTCATAAGCGAGATTTCCTAAGATTCAAGATTTATAAAACTGTTATCATATGTGCACATGAAAAGCTTTCAGGGGCAGAATGAGACTAAGTATAAAATATAAAATGCTCTAAGCTATTTCAGACTTTTATTAGTGGCGATGAGCGTCAGAGCCAGGGAGATTTAGTAATTGGGCTGCGCAGTTTGAGAATTTCTTGACAATTACTAGATTTTCACTTGTACAACATTTTATATTTGAACTATGTACTGTTTTTTCAGAAGCTGAAAAGAACACCGTGACTGGATGAAACCAACATAAACACAATGGGGCAAATTCACTAAGATGCGAAGTTGCGCCAGGCGCAACTTCGCCGCACTTCGCCAGGCGTATTTTCGCCAGCGCTCTGCAAATTCACTAAAATCCGAAGTTGCGCACAGGGGTAGCGTTAGTTTGCGAAGTTGCGCTAGCGTTAATTCGCCAAGTGAAGCAAAGTTTCGCTAGCGATGGTTAATTTGCATACGGCGCAAAATTCAAATTTCAATGGAGGAACACGTATCTGCACTGCAAATGCCTAGAAAACCTTCAAATCAGCAAATAAAAATTTTATTTTGCCCTACACATGTGCCCACTGTCTAGGTAAGTTGCCATGAGTCAGAAAATGTAGGGGGGAAGGAGGGGAGCCCAAAAAACATTTTCGATCTTTTTCAGCCTATCACCCATCATGTAGAAAACACGCCAGCATTTTTTGGGACTTAGAATGAATTTGACTTTTTTGGAAACAATCCCTATCAACTCTATTGCGCTTCGCCAGGTCTGAGGTGGCGAAGGAAGTCTAGCGTAAAAGGTAGCGTTCAGTACACTGCGCAAGTTAGTGAATTTGCGTAGTTACGTCGCTAGCGAAAATTCGCCTGGCGTAAGTGTGCGAAGTAACACTAGTGAATTTACGCCAGCGTTCGTTAATGAATTTGCGAAGTACCGAAAATGCCAAACGCTAGCGAATTGACGCTAGCGTTCGGCGCTTCGGCGCTTAGTGAATTTGCCCCAATGAGAGTCAAGGTCAAACTGGGCCGGTAGGTCACCGGGAAAAAACCCGGTAGGCCCAATGGCTCTTGTGGGTCCCGCCGGCCAAAATCCGTGCCCAGATCCAAAATTCAGAAACGTCTTCCTACCACGACCTCGCTTTGTTGGGAGGTTACGGCAAAAACAGTGCAGAATCTTAGCCACAAAATGCATGTACGGGTATGGGGTAAATTATCTGGAAACCTTTATCCAGAATATGGAAAGGCCATCTCCCATAGACTCCATTTCTTTTTATCTGTAATAATAAAACAGTCGCTTGTATTTGATCCAAACTAAGATATAATTAATCCTTATTGGTGGCAAAACCAGCCTTTTGGGTTTATTTCATGTTTAAATGATAATTTAGTAGGCAAGGTATGAAGATCCAAATTACGGAAAGATCTGTTATTCGGAAAACCCCAGGTCCCTAGAATTCTGGATTAAAGGTCCCATACTGTATTTTGAACCTGTATTTTGAGCCTTCTATGCCAGTGGTTGTTGGTTGTTGCCTTTTTTTTTTTAGTTCAAGCCCACTTTGGAGGTACAACATTTGGTTAGGGCCCCTGTCAACTGTAAAACATTTAGAGACCTAGGAAAACATTTAGGGGCCGATTCACGAAGGGTTGAATATCGAGGGTTAATTAACCCTCGATATTCGACTAGGAACTAAAATCGTTCGACTTCGAATATCGAAGTCGAACGATTTTGCGCAAATCCTGCGATCGATCGATCGAAGGATTTTTCATTCGATCGAACGATTAAATCCTTCGAATCGAACGATTCGAAGGATTTTAATCCAACGATCGAATGAAAATCCTTCGATCAAAAAATCCCAGGCAAGCCTATGGGGACCTTCCCCATAGGCTAACATTGACTTCGGTAGCTTTTAGCTGCCGAAGTAGGGGGTCGAAGTTTTTCTTAAAGAGACAGTACTTCGACTATCGAATGGTCGAATAGTCGAACGATTTTTAGTTCGAATCGTTCGATTTTCGTAGTCGAAGGTCGAAGTAGCCCATTCGATGGTCGAAGTAGCCCAAAAAAACTTCGAAATTCGAATTTTTTTTAATTCGAACCCTACACTCGAATTTAGTGAATCGGCCCCTTGATCATCACAACTTAATATCTTTCATTGAGCTTTTCATTTGAATAATGTTTATGGCATTCGTGGTTTTAGAGAAAATGAGTTTAACTATGGTTTCAAAAAGCTCTAATACCACTAAAATTCTGCCTCCCACTGTGGAAAATATTCTTGAGAGCAAGACTGCTACAGATGAACATTACGAATTTCCACCTGGTACAAAAATGACATTGGTGACTAGTGATGAGCACAAATCTGGCAAGAAATTTGGCTAAACACATTGACGTCAATAGATGAAGAACATTTTTTTTTGTTTAATGCCTGACAATTTTTAACACGTGCAACTTTTTTTCTCACTCCAAATGCATTAAAGTCAATGGGCATTTTCTTGTGCTGATTTATTCTGTCTTGGCGACTGTTTTGTTTCAGCGACTTTTTTGTTTCAGCGACTTTTTGTCCAAATGCATGAAAGTCAATGGCTGTTTTTTTCTTGCGGTGACTTTTTTTGTATCGTGACCTTTTTTTGTCGCTGCAAATTTTTCACACATAATTTCCAACCACAGTTTCACAGATGGCAAAATGTCGCCGCTAATCCATGCCTGGCAAAAAATTCGCTCATTACTATTGGTGACTTTTTAAATCAAAATTTGGCCAAATCTTTCACAATTACAGTTTATAAAGGTTACAAAGGCCTTTGTCCCATTAAAACTCAGAGTTTTATAAAAGACAATAGAAGCAATAATTGCTCTTGAAAAAAAAACAGGGAAAATGCCATTTTTATTCTCATTTGCACAGGAGGAAAAAACTATTTCTCTGTCTTTGCAGTGATTTTTTTTTTTTAACAAAATGAAATTTCAGACCAAAGTGAATTCTAGCTGTAGAACAGAATGACATAACCGTGCCTTCCAGCTGCAATCAACTATAATTATGGCCTTTAAAGCATAATCAATATGCCGGAATAAAATCCATTATGGCCCACGCTTGATATCTGACCTGGAAACAAATGGATTAAGCAGAAAGCCTGACAGTCTGTCATTAATGTGTTTTAGAAATTATTTTTTATTTTTTTGCTTAAAATGAACGAATGCGATAATGGCAAAATTCCTGAACAGGAGCTGGCCAAAAAAGCTTAATTAATGATCAGGGCACTGGTTTAACCTCTCTTACTCCAGGTTATGCATTAGCCTCTATTAACCATAATATTCTTTAGCATTATATTTAACAAACGTGTAATTAAATAAGAACTGAGCGACTGGAAGATGGAGGCTTCTAGTCTTTTTGAGGGCATTAAAGTCTTCACTTGCAAAAAAGTAGTGCACAATAGCAAACAAAGGCCTTTGATTATAGTTCCCCATAACGTTCCATATCTACACTGAGTTGAAAACAATGTTATTCTTATACTATAGTTATGTGAGTGTACAGAAATATACATAATCACAATACCTGATCCCATCTCCCCAGGCTTTGCATTTCCAGTGGGACCAGTCACAGGGTTAGTACAACTGCCCTGCAATATGCTCTAGAACAGGGTTCCCCAACCTTTTTTTTTTTTACCTGTGAACCACATTAAGATGTAAAAAAAGAGTTGGAGATCAACACAAGCATGAAAAATGTTTCTGGTCGATGCAAAATAGATGCTGTGATTGTCCATTTTGTAGCCCCTTTGTGGACTGGAAGCAAATAGGAGGGTCTACATCTTAATATGGTTCACAGGTAAAAAAAGAAAAAGGTTGGGGAACCCTGTTCTAGAGCATATTGCAGGGCAGTTGGGACACCTGGTTTTTATGGAACCAAAATGTGCCCCCAAACCAGGAATCCAAAAATAAGCTCCTGCTTTGAGGCCACTGGGAGCAACATGCAAGGAGTTTGTGAGCAACATGTTGTTCATGAGCCACTGGTTGGGGATCACTGCTCTTAATACTCTGAGCATTTTATAATTGGAGTGGGGTTTTTAATAGGGTGCACATGGTTCTGTATTGGGTCTAATTTTACATAATGTATTTATTAATGGTTTGGGGGGAGGGTCAAGTGTCAAGCAAAGTGGTAAGTGTATCTTGAAACAAGCTGTAGAAGTTGGGGTGGGGCAACTGCTCCCTCTTGCCCTCTTTTGCGGACACCCATGCTTAAATGTTCTGTAGTAAAAGGTAATAGATAGTAGATGGTCATTCTTCGGTATTCGGCATTACAATATAAACTCACCAAATCCATTTTTATATAAAACAATACTTAAGGGTTTATTTATTAAAGGGATACTGTCATGGGGAAAAATTCAAAATGAATCAGTTAATAGTGCTGCTCCAGCAGAATTCTGCACTGAAATCCATTTCTCAAAAGAGCAAACAGATTTTTTTATATTCAATTTTGAAATCTGAAATGGGGCTAGACATATTGTCAGTTTCCCAGCTGCCCCAAGTCATGTGACTTGTGCTCTGATAAACTCCAATCACTCTTTACTATTGTACTGCAAGTTGGAGTGATATCACCCTCCTCCCTTTTCCCCCCGAGCAGCCAAACAAAAGAACAATGGGAAGGTAACCAGATAACAGCTCCCTAACACAAGATAACAGCTGCCTGGTAGATCTAAGAACAACACTCAATAGTAAAAACCCATGTCTCACTGAGACACATTCAGTTACATTGAGAAGGAAAAACAGCAGCCTGCCAGAAAGCATTTCTCTCCTAAAGTGCAGGCACAAGTCACATGACCAGGGACAGCTGGGAAACTGACAATATGTCTAGCCCCGTGACAGATTTCAAAATTGAATATAAAAAAATCTGTTGCTCTTTTCAGAAATGGATTTCAGTGCAGAATTCTGCTGCAGTAGCACTATTAACTGATGTTTTTTGAAAAAAAAAAAAACATGTTTTCCCATGACAGGATCCCTTTAAAGTCCAAATGCCCAAAAACTAGGTTTTTTTGCTATAAAATATGATACAATTTTTATTGGGGAAAAAAACTCAAATTTTTCGGAATCTATTAAATCCCGAAAGTCGAAATAAAAAAGTAGTTCATGTAGAAGTCAATGGGAGAGGTCCTGAAGATATCCTTATCTGCTCTGGGTTTAGTGCAATAATCCAAAGATTTTGTGGTTTTTGGGCAAAAGGAAACCACACAGGAAAGCTGTATCCATGCGAATTTGGTAGGACTATTTTACCGAAAATTATTAGAAATTTATTTTGATAAATAATCCCCACCCCGAGAACAGTGGACAACTCTTTCAATAGTGAATGATGAAATGATTGGAAATGACAAATGCATTACAAATATTTCAACCAAACCTCCCGGTAAATTCCTCTGCCAGCACAAAATGTTGAACTCAATGAGAACTCTCAGTCATACCACAATATGTAATAAAAGACATTAAGTTTGCCCAGGAGCAGTAACCCATAGCAACCAATAAGATGTTTGCTTTTAAATAGATGACTAGTGAATTGTAGTCAATTGCAGTGAATTGGTTGCTATGGGTAACTGCTCCTGGGCAAACTTAGGGGGTTATTTACTAAACTCCAAATGCAAAAATCACGAAAAATTCGTCATTTTCTTTTATAAAACTGGAATTTTAAAAAATCACGAATTTTTCGGAATTTATTAAACCCAAGGATGGAAAAAGTTTGAATCAGAAAATCCGGCATTTCAGAACTGTCGAGGTTGTATATAAGTCAATGGGAGAAGTCCCAATGATTTTTTGATGTGTGCTGGGTTTTTGGCAATACCCCAAAGTTTTTGGACATAATTCTGATTTTTCGGGGGAAAAATCTGAAAAAATCATGAAAATCGGATGAAAAAATCTGAAAAAAATCTAGAAAACATTTCTTTTTTCGGGACAGTGTAGTAATAAATAAGCCCAAAAAAACCTGTGCGGATTTGGTCAGAGTTTTTTTCAAACCATATTGAGATAAATTCAGACTTTGATAAATAATCCCCTTGGTGTCTTTTATTACATTACCCCCTTATACTTTTAAATCCTGTAAAGGACACTGTTGCTTTCCAGCCGTGTACCTGTACACATAGATCTTTCATAATATTACACCGACAGTTTGAAAATAATAAACTGCACATTCATATACTCAAGTCGAACAGTTTTTGCAATGTCTTAAAAAAGCTTGGACGGTCATTTTTTTGGCTTGTGGTTTATTTTGTTTCCATTTAGTCACCAAATATAAGCTAAAAGAGGCAGAGTTTTAGATATGGAGTTGGATATAGCACAGATGCAATAACACAGACCTATTTTGGTAAATTAAGTACACAGAGAAACAGGAATTTCTTAGTTTTTACTGGGAATTCTTTAGTTCCTGTAGTAAGAGAAAATCCAAAGTACAGGTATGGGACCTTTTATATAGAATGCTCGGGACCTGGGGTTTTCCAGATACATTTTCCATAACTTGGATCTCCATACCTTAAGTCTACTTAAAAACCATTTAAAGATGAAATAAACCCTAAGGCTAGTTTTGCCTCCAACAACGATGAATTGTATCTTAGTTGGGATGAAGCATACTGTAAAGTACTCTTTTATTATTACAGAGAAAAAAGGAAGTTATTTTTAAAAGTTTGAGTTATTTTATTATAATATAGTCTATCTGAGATGACTTACCAGTAATTCGGAGTTTCTGGATAATGGGTTTCCAGATAATGGATACCATACCTGTACTATTATTTTTTATTGGTTTATCAGTCACTGCCCCAGTAGAGTTTATATCATGTTTATACCCTAGGGTTAATTTCATAATCAGGAGTCAATTAGCTCCCCTGTATGGGGCATATTTATCAAGGGTCGAATTTTGAATTGAAAAAGCTTCGAAATTCGAATTCAAAAGACCAACCGAAATTAAGTTGAAGGTTTTTTTTTGGTTGAATAGGTCCGTTTTCAATTGAATAGGTCCGTATTCGGCCGAATTTGAATTGTACGAATCGAAGTAATAGCGCATTTGATCGAATTCTATTCTAAGTTTCCCCCCAAAAAAACATCGATTTTTCAAAGTCCAAAGTTGTAGGAGGTCCCCCATAGGCTAAGACAGCAATTCGGCAACTTTTCCGATGGTGAATGGTCGAAGTCGAATTTTTCAAGAGACAGTGCAAATTCAAATCTAATTTGGACTATTCCCTAGTTGAAGTACACAAAGAATAGCTTGAGATTCTAATTTTTTTCATTCGAAAATTCACCTCGATAAATCTGCCCCTATGTGTTTGGAGTGTGAGCAGAAGGAATCCCACATTGAGCACATAAATCTTTTTGCAGATAACATCAAGTTGATTACCCAAAGTTATAATGGAAAACACTATTTCTTAAACAATGGCTATAGACCCATACTTTTCATCTACATTGGGTCTTTATATAATGAGACAGTTGAATACATATCAAGCTTCTCTCTGTAATTCTTCTAAAATGTTTAGAAGTTTGACTAATAAAACTTCCTCCTTGAAAATACTGCTTGATGATAGCCTTCCCAGACATGATCTACTAGCTTCAAGGACACAGACAACCTTACCTGATTCAATAAGCAGGTAGAAACAGTAGGCCTTATCCAGTTGTCACTTACCTGTTCAGTAAGTGATAAGATTATATTCATGTACTTTTTATAAAAAATACTTAAAAAATTGCCATGCCTAGATTTTCACTTATCTTTTTGAATTCTTTTTAAAAAGGATACTGATAAGAAATATGGATGGCCGAAGTCCAGCCAGAAGACCTGGCCTTTTTTGATTTTTGTTAATTTTTTGTGCCCCTGATGAAGACCCTTAAGGTCGAAACGCGTTGGGCTCATTATGTTTTTGTTTTGTAAATTTTCTCTTTTTTGTGTTAGTTTCTTTTTGTGTATAATAAATTAATTTTTGCTTTTTTGAAATCAGGTGTGCTATCCAGTCCTTTGCAGAAGACCTAGAAAGAGCTGGGCCCACAAAGACAGTAATTTCAGAGAACTATTAAAGATACGCAACTGGAAACAGGCAGCGATGGACAAAGATTGATGGCGCAGGAAACTGAAGAATATCAGGGCCCAAACTGGGCTGTAGTGTAATTGGAGAAAGAGGCTATGAGAGAATCTAGTAGGTTTCACCACATTTGGAGGGTTCCGCTTATGGACTCATTTGACTGGGCAATGAGATTCAGACCCTATAGATATACCTTATTGAGTTCATTAGGATAACAGAACTCAGAATTGCATATATGATTTTGAATGTACTGATAAATACTTCCTCTCTGTAAATTACCATTGCAGCGTTTCAGTTCTACTTGTTGGTCGATTTCCTGATTTAGTGGTATCTGAGATAACCTTAGGGATAGATATGTCTGTGCATCAGTGTGTGAGCAAAAATTGTATTGGTTGGAGCTATATTTATTGTTAAAATATTAACTGACAGAACTTTAAGGTCAGATCACATAACTGCTGAAGTATGGAGTGTGACGAAGACCCATGTCACACCAAAAATGTTGGTCACCACTAAGGCCCATGAAACACAAAAAAAATGTAATTCAAAAATGTGAAACCTCAAGAGGAGCCCTTGACTTGTGGCTGGTAATTGTTGAGCTGAGTATGTTTGTGGCACAATCAATCCATTGTCAACATCTTCTTGCTTCAACCATCAGGACACTTTATGCGCCATAAATCCATGACAATGTTGTGGTAACTTATAGGGGCGGGACAAGGATTTTCTGAAAGTTACTCATCCAAAACCAGAACAGTTCTAAAGCATAAAAAAGAATAAGATAAGAAACACAAAGATCTGCTCTAGTTCAACAACAGCTGTAGAACTCCATGGGGGCAAATTCACTAAGATTCGTAGTTGCGCCAGTGTCCGCTTCGCCAGGCGTATTTTCACCAGCGCTACGTAAATTCACTAAAATCCGAAGTTGCGCTCAGGGGAAGCGTAAGTTTGCGAAGTTGCACTAGCGTTAATTCGTCAAGCAAAGCTAAGTTACGCTAGCGATTAGTGATGGGCGAATTTATTCGCCAGGCGCGAATTCACGGCGAATTTGCGCGATTCGCCGTCGGCGAATAAATTCGCGAAATGGCCGCGAAAATTCGCGGAAAAAATTCGCCGGCGTCAAAAAATTTTTTTTTCGCGCCGTTTCGCGAATTTTTCGCCGTTTCACAAATTTCGCGTGAAATTCGCAAATTTTTCGGCGAAGCGAAACTGCACAAATTCACCCATCACTACTAGCGATGCTTAATTTGCATACGGCGCAAAATTGAATTTACAATGGAGGTATATGTAGCATCACTACACAAGCCTGGGAAACCTTCAAAACAGCAAATAACATTTTTATTTTGCCCTACACATGTGCCCACTGTATAGTTAAGGTGCCATGAGTTAGGAAATGTAGGGGGGGAAGGAGGGGAGCCCCAAAAATTTTTTTGATCTTTTTCAGCCTATCACCCATAAAAAAAGAAAAAACGCCAGCGTTTTTTAGGACATAGAAAATGTTTTAACTTTTTTTGAAGCAATCCCTATCTACTCTATTGCACTTCGCCTGGTCTGAGGTGGCGAAGGAAGTCTGGTGTAAAAGGTAGCGTTCAGAAAAATGCGCGCGTCAGAAGATTTGCGTAGTTACTTCCGTTGCGCAAATTCGTCAGGCGTAACGGTGCGAAGTAACACTAGCGAATGTGTCCATTAGTGAATCGGCGAATTAACGAAAATGCGCTATGCTAGCGAATTAATGCTAGCGTTAGGTGATTCGTCCTGTAGTGAATTTGCGCCCCTGATGGACATCCTTGATGTCCAGTCCCTCTGCCATACAATAAAACCACCCCATGCCATAGACTGACTCAAAAAAATCCAAATATTTTTCCTATTCATTTTAAAGGACTTCTTTCAAACGAATCCTTTTAATGTCTACCACCAAGTTGCAAATTTTACAATGTGGGGGGGTGGGGAGTAGAAATGTTCAGACATTATATCAATATTATTTATAGTAAAGTATAGTTTCAAAGAGGAACGGCACAGGATCTAAAAGAGAAACGTGAGCTTCTTTTTCTAGTGAATTGCATTTCCATCGGCAGAAAGACTCCCACTGCATGGACAGATGCACTTAGCTTGCAGGCCATCTGTGCAATATATGGATGTTTTTGCCTTCGCAGGAAATGAAGCCTTTCTCAGATGACCTTTTTTCAAATATTTTTCTATTTAAACTCGGCACAGTAGAAGCGCGCTGCTAAAGCTTTCTTTCATTTCAATGTTTTTTTTTTCTTTAAGACACAGGAAGTCATTCTGAACCAAACATTCTTTTGAGAGTATTCATGACATGTTGAAGGAGTTTGTTTAAAGATTCTTGGCTTGGGTACACCATGTGATTGCTGAGTCATTTTCTTATAAGTAAAGGCACATTTAGATCTAATTGTGTTTCTGGTCACATAGAGTTTCTGCAAGCGTAGCTTTTAATGTCTGTTTCATCATTTGTTTTTTTTTCAACATTAAAGGCACTTTATTTCTTTCTGTAGACCATGAATTTACGGTTCTGACCGTTCCACAAGCATTATATTTATTTGAAGGATTGCTGAACAGATTGTGTTGGACTCCAGAACTTGGATTTGTGCAATGAAAACTAAGATAGATCATCCAGGATAGCATGAACATAACGACATTTCAGGCTTGCTGTGCAAAACTGTGCCAAGGTAGGGCGCTAGTAGTGAGTATAATTAATTTAATATGGAGAGAATCTCCTAGATTTAAGTGTTTCATTTTGGTTGTTTTAGTCTATCCCACATCTACTCCCTCTTTAGTCTACCTGGTGGCTAGCTGCTAAGGTCTGTGCGCTAAGTTGAGTGCAAGTCTTGAGCTCATTCCAGATCTCCAAGAATCTTTATGCTATATAATTGTGCAATGAGTTCCCTGGTCAAAATTAGAAGCACCCACCATCCCAGGAAGGAACCTGGAAGGATGGAGAAGTATAAATATACTGATATTATTAAGAGGGATATCATGAGATTCCAATACACATATACCAGTTCTAAAATGAAGACATTTCATAGAAAGAAGTCACTGCACTTCTGCTACAAAGTGCCACATCATCTATTATAGCAGCGCAGGTGTCAGTCCCATGGATGGGCGATATTTCATGGGCAAATGGTTGAACTTAGATCATGAGCAACTCAGTGCTAGAGCCACTTTAAGCTAAACACTGAAACAGTTCTTTCTGAATGTGCAGCTGTGTCTTTACTGTTGGTACAGGAAGGGGGTGGGGGGGGGAGAAAACATGCTGATTCAAAGAAAAAAAAGTCTGAAAACGTGAATAGAAGTCCCTTTACACCCATAAAATCACCACACTCTGAGACTGCTAACGGTTTGCTGTCCCTTAATAGTCTTTCTACATAAACCACCAACTTATTGCTTATAAGAGTTTCTTTTTTAAGGAACACTGACCTCTGAAAACAAACAACGTGTACAAAGCTTGTTAGGGGGGGAAAAGTCTTGGTGGCAGCAAAATCAAATTGTATTTTATTTAACACTTGTTTTGGTCTTTGAAAAATTTATATTAAGGAGAAAAAAGTGGATACGTTATATACATAATGAAAAGCAGAGGAGGCAGGTAGGAACCCTATTGTAATCAGGCAAGATGGTAGCAGTAGGACAAGATAGCAACTAAGCTCTTTAAGCTAATGTTGGCCAACATCCGTTATTTTAGTATTATTATTAGTGATGGCTAAATAAATTCACCAGACGCAAATTCGCAAATTTCCCCTTTTCATCTCTAGCAAAATAAATTCGTCAAACTGCCGCAAAGATTCGACAGCGTAAAAATTATTTTGACGCTCGTCAGAAAAGTCATTCGCGTCAAAACTGCCGCTCGTCAACATTATTCGGACGCCCATTGATTTTAACTCCAGCATCAAAACTGATGCGGGTGTCAAAATTTATGCAGGCGTGAAAATTCAGCTTAGTTGTAATCTAAATTCACAAGTTGAAAACCAAAAAGACTTATGAAGAAAGAATTAGCACAGGCTACTATAGCACATTGTGAAGGCTAGCAAGCTGTCTCTCACACAGTGAACATTTCTTAAGTTGGCCATAACTGCCTACTAAACTGAGTTGGCATCTTATTGTAGCATGTATAGGACCAAAAACAGTGACCTTCTCAATCAATTGTGTCTTAGTCAGATATAAAGGTGGCAGGAAAATCCTATCTATAAGGACCACAAACACCATGGAGGCATTTTCAGTGGGCCAGCTCAGGGTCTCTGTGTAATTAAATAATTGGTCAAACGATCAAATTGGCCTATTCTGTCGCAACACCGAGGGGGTGCAATTAGGTTGTGACCACAAAATTCACATAGCCAAATATAAGAGGTCCTCTGCACTCAACCCAATATCAATATATTAAGTACATTGAGACATTTTGTGCCTTAAGCTACTAAAAATGTGTTACCCTTTAAAAATAACAGGGATTGCTTGTCCATATCATGGCAATATATTTAAGTTGACCAACTACGTCAAAGTCATCCCCGGTATTACCAGTCCTACACTCAACTTGCATCTGATTCATTAAGAATTCAATTGCTTCATTATACATTATACAAAGGGACTAAGTTTTACCTGCAACTTACCGTATATACTTGTGTATAAGCCGACCCGTGTATAAGCCGAGGTACCTAATTTTACCTACAAAAACTGGGAAAACGTATTGACTCGCGTATAAGCCTAGGGTGAGAAATAAAGCTAAAGACTCTCTGTGTCTCACTTCTGTGTGCTGTGCTCACTGAAACAACACTTCAATGACAGCTCTCAGAGTCACGTGACTCCCCTCCCCCTCCTCACCTGCAGGTCCTGTACAGAGATCTCCATGTTAGTGAGGTACAGGTAAGGAACTCCACTGCCGGCTCCCTTAAGTATGCTTAAAGCGATTCTGACACGTTCCTATAAAAATCATAGGAACGTGTCAGTATGAAGAAAATGCTGCACATAAAATATTTCCTGCAAAGGCCCCCCCCCCCCCGCAAATCCCCCAGCCCTGTGCACCTTTCTCAGCCGAATCGGTTCCTGCACTGACTGATCTTCCGGTTGCTTCACTGACGCAGGGCTGGGGGCGGAGCGATCCTTCCATTGGCTGTAATCGGCCTTTGGAGGAAATATTTTATGTGCATCATTTTCTTCATACTGACACGTTCCTATGATTTTTATAGGAACGAGTCAGAATCGCATTTTTTTAACTGACCCGCGTATAAGCCGAGGCAGCGTTTTTCAGCTTGTTTTGGGTGCTGAAAAACTCGGCTTATACGCGAGTATATACGGTACTTGCTGCTTTCAAAGTAAAACTCCCAAACTTGGTTGCCCTTTTATTGACCACCAGTGGGATCACCTGACTATAGCTGGAAAGGGTGGGAGCTACAACATGGAGCTGGTCACTGCTCCTGTATAAACTATAACAAACAAGGGAAAGTTGTGCTTAATATATTGATAATAGTTTGAATGCAGAGGACCTCTTGTATTTGCCTATGCAACACTGATGAGGGTTCAAACCAAGCTATGCAATTTGTGAGGTCTTTATCCCTAAACCCTGGATGGTAAAAACCTTGGGGGGAAAACATGAAGACGTGTACTAGTTTTTGATTTTTCATCTTGTGCCCCTCAAAAATAAGGCCTCATTTATTTTCTCAGTAGGGGGAAATATCCATTTAATTGGTTTTAATCATTACCAGTGAGATTGTCCCCCGTCATACAATGCTGGTTTAGATCAGTCCTACAAGACTCCTACAATCATTTTTAGACATGTTCATAAATGAGACATAATTTATAACATAACATCTGGTTATACCTTGGGAAATAACTTCATCGCTTGTGTCCATAGAAGGAAACGGTAAATGTCTTTACATTCAATAACCATGATAAAGTTTATTTAGATCATTGACTAAATAAGGCCTGCTGACATGTGGCATATACTGTTTCTAACAAGGTCAAAATTGTGCCCTTTCCTCTAAACTTCCTTAGATGTACTGAGACCAGCTCTCACGGACATGCAGGAGTTCTATGGGTGCAGTTTATGCAAACAAACTACAGATAATGTTTTCTTTCTTCCATCCTGACATGCTGGCTTTCTGCTTAGCTGCAGGCCTTTTATCATGTGCTGGTTGAACTCGCCTTAGGTAAAGTAATCATTCTCATGCTACTCATACAGACTTCAAGCCAGTCATTGATAGTGGAGTGATTTAGGGCATTCTGCCCACCATGTTTTTTTTTTCATTAAAAATGGGTATCAACACAACTGACAATGTTATGTGAATTGTATGAAAATGCAATTATAGTAGTAGGAAGAGTGAGCTGATTTTAGGCATTTTAACATCCCATTTTTAGCAAGGTACAAACACATTAGGCGAAATTCCCAAAACTGCTCTGTGTGCCAGTAGCCTGATTATCTTACATTTGTTATTAGTCAGTTTTTTCTTAACACTGTTTGGCTGTGGATGTCACATTCATCCATTGGAGTTTTGTTGGAACCCGAAATGTTGGCAATAGGGGCCGATACACCTCCATAGCTGATAGTGAGATGGTGGTTGATGGGGTGGCAGATATCTGGGCAGACAGCAGGTATCAGAATGGGTAGTCATGACAAGAAAGTAATTTGAGAACCAGTAGTTCAAGTCATAGGTCAAAGAATCCAAGCCAGTTATGGGGTATCAATGAGCAACAGGCAGGAGAACTAGGGATAGGGCAAAGTGATTAGGATTTGGACTCATAAAGTAGCTACTATGAACATACCTGTGGACCTGTCTTCACACCACTCTATAAGAGATGGTACACCACCCCAAAGACATATTTGTGGTTTACTAACTTTGCTTAGTGTCTTATTACACATTTGCTACTACTGTCCTCACTAACTTAACCTGAGCCTAGCCAGCACCTACTATTCACAATCCATATTGTCTTCTTACTTGGACCTATTACACAGTGATCCCCAACCAGTAGCTTGTGAATAACATATTGCTCACTAACTCCTTTGGATGTCTCTCTCAGAGACCTCAAAGCAGGAGCTTATTTTTGAATTCCTGGCTTGGAGGCAACTTTTGGTTGCATAAAAACCAGGTTTATAGCCAAAGAGAGACTCTGTAGTTTGCCTGTCGCATGGGGGTGTCATGGCCTAGCGGGTTTAGTAAGGTTGGATTTGGGACCAAGGAGGAAGCGGTATACAGAAAGACCAATTTGCGGTAAACAAAGGGTTAAGCAAGGGTTGTAGTTTGTAGGCAATTAGGGCACACAGTGAATAACAACATAATAATCAAGGCAGGAAGTCATGAACTAAAGAAGCAAGTCAAAATAGCAATAAAGGATCACCCAGGAGCTTTACCAATAAAGATCTATATTCAGGCATTAAACCTGGGTCTTTGGTGTTCTTTTATTTCAAGTTTGGCACCATATCACGGCAAAATGAAGTCACGCTGACGGAATGACCCACATGAAACATAGGGGCTGCCATCTTGAATGCAGCTCTGAAAAGGAGAGGATTACCCTTAGGCACCTATTTGGCACCCCAGGAAGTTTTTTCATCCTTTTCTACAATTGAAGCATATACAAGATGGCAGATGGACTGCAGTGTTAACTACATCACCATCTGTATGGAATCTGTTACCCAGGGACCTGAGGTTTTCTGGATAATGGATCTTTCCATAACCTGAATCTCCATACCTTAAGTCCACTAGAAAATCATGTAAACATGAAATAAACTCAATAGGCTGGTTTTGTCTCCAATAAGGATTAATTATATCTTAGTTGGGATAGCCTGGTTGATTTGGATCGGTTTTCTACAAGTAAAGACTTTTTTTAGTTAACAATGAAGGCCTGTGTTCAGAGCAACATTGCATCTAGTGTCCCAAAGCAATCTGGGATAACTCCTTGTATATTTATCCAATTAACTTTGCCTGCACTATACAGGGTAATAGCTAGTTAATTCTAATGTTTATTATAGATCATGTGGAAAGCATAACAGTTAAAATTGTACAATCGAAAAACATTGTTCTATTATAACACCATTAACAGTCATCTATGTATCATAATTATTATATCTTATAATAGTAACACCACTAATTAATAACGCCCTTTAATTGCAACTTTTTGTAAAATGCTACAGCCATTCACAGTAGTCACATAATTTACACCAAACTGTCAGATTTTGATAATTTGCAGATTCTAAACTTCATAGAAATAACTTTTCTTTATTGTCGCCAGGCAAAAAATATACAAAAAATTCTCCCATTCAAAAGAAATTTTCCAAGTAACCCTAGAGATTATATCAAGGAGCATTATTGAATATAGTGAATTATGGAGTCTTAGGATGTATTATGGTGTATACCAATGTGTGTGGCTCATGCAACGTATGTGGCCAGGCAGAAAATGGGTGCGTTAAGGTACTTGTAGGATTCACACAGACAAATACAAGAGGTCCTCTGCACTTAACCCATTATGAATGTATTAAGGACATTGAAACATATTGTGTCTTAAGCTACTAAAAATGCCTTACATTTTATACAAAACAGGGATTGTTTGTCCATATATTGCAATATATTTAAGTTGGCCAAAGTCATCCCTGGTGTGGCCTGTTCCTACACTCAACTTTTATCTGATTCATTAAGAATTCTATTGCTTCATTATACATTTTGCACAGGGACTAAGTTTTACCTGCAACTTACTTGCAACCAAGCTTGGGAGTTTTACTTTGAAAGCAGCAAGTAAGTTGTATAATGAAGCAATTTAATGAATCAGATGAAAGTTGAGCGTAGGACTGGCCAGATATGGGATGACTTTGACGTAGTTGACCAACTTAAATATATTGCAATATATGGACAAACAATCCCTGTTTTGTTTAAAGGGTAAGGTATTTTTCAGTAGCTCAAGGCACAAAATGTCTCAATGTCCTTAATATATTGATAATGGGTTGAGTGCAGAGGACGCTTGTATTTGTCTATGTGAATTTTGTGGTCACAACCTCATTGCACCACTGCTTAATATTTTTAAAAATTGGTGGTGGGCACAACTTTCCCTTTTGCTGCCCACTCAATTCCAAGGTTTAAACACTTGAGCACTCACATGACCAGCATTTGCACCAACAGGGTCAAGGTGATTACCATGAAACTATATAGTTGGCTGATACTCAGTGTTTGAATTACGGAAATGATGCCAATTACAAAGCAATTGCATCAGGAACAACTCCATCCGGTGACTATAATGATGCTCGCATTATGGGGGGAATGTTGCATTTTGGGTATTGGTAGATGAGGAAGTGAAATAGTTTAAGCTATCTGACACATGTATGGTATCCAACGAATCAGCTTGCAGGCCAGTATGGCCACCTTCAGACTTTGGGCAGATTTAATGATGAACTAATGATGTATTAGCAAAAACAATTTGGAATGTCATTTTGTTGAAAGCAAAGTGGAAAAGGCTTTACTGGATCAAAACGTCTCCCCCCTAAGAATTTGCATTATATTACTCACTTAGGGTGTTAAAACTCAATGCTACATCTGAACTATATTACCTCAATGGAAGAAGCAGAGTTTGACTGCTCAGTGTAGTTGTGGCAAATTGGCCCATTGGTCAAATCAGGAAATGCTTCATAAATGTGCCTTCTTAACTCATTCAAGCAGTCAAATGCATTTCTTTCCTATGGACGTTAGAGTTCAGTCACAGATCTATAAAATCCTATCAAATTGCTAAGCCCCTGGAAATTAAAGAGAGTTGGGTGAATATTAACACAACACAAGAATTTAATGAATTGTTACAAATCTCAAATGCATTTACCTCATTACGAGGACAGACAAATCTGCCCCATGAAGTGAGATGCACAGAGCAACCAGCTACGAGGGTCAGTTTCGGACCTCCGGTGTTAAAGGATGTGATTGCATAGCATTTAGATAAGTAGACTAGGAACACACCAAGGAAGAGATTATAACATCTCTATAAATATCATCTCACATTCATCATGGGGCAGATTTATTAAGGTTTGAGTTGTGACCTCTGTGAAAATCAAGTTTTCAAGTTTTATCTTTTGGTCAAAACTAACATTTGCAGGGTTTTTTTTTAAAAAAAAAAAAACCTTGAGTTTTTTAAGATTTATTATTAGGGATGTAGTGAACTGTTCTGCTGCGAACTAGTTCGCGCGAACTTTGACCGTTCGCGTCCGCCGAATGTTCGCGAACGTTTGGGAACGTTCGCATTTTGAGTTCGCGTTCGATTCGAATACAAATCGTTCGACCATTCGACCATTCGAATTCCTTCGACCGCTAAAAATCGAACGATTTCCATTCGTTCGAACGATTGTAAGCATTCGATCGAATGAAAAGCATTCGATCGAATGGCTTCGATCGTTCGATTCGAATGAAAATCCTTCGATCGAATGATTAAAATCCTTCGATCGTTCGAATCGAACGATTTTAGCGGGTGTTCGAAGTTCGCGAACTGTCCGCGAACGTTCGCATTTTTTGCCGGTGTTCGCGAACACCAAATCGGCAGTTCGCTACATCCCTATTTATTATACCCCAAAACTGGAAATAGCTAAAATACACCACTTAAAACCTGTCAAGGTCATGTAGGAGGCAATGGTAGAGGTCCCATGAACCATTTGAAGATGTAAGCCTGCATGATGATCAAGTTTTGTCAATGGGTTTTGCCTGAAAACTCGATCAATTTGAGGGTTCGAGTTTTTTCCTGCAGAAAACTCGATTAATTTGAGTTTTTGGGACTCAAACTTGCAGAATCTGATTTTTCCCATTCAAGGTTTTTTCTTAAAGGGATTCTGTCATCAGAAAACATGTTTTTTTCAAAACGCATCAGTTAATAGTGCTACTCCAGCATACTTCTGCACTGAAATCTATTTCTCAACAGAGCAAACAGATTTTTTTTATATTCAATTTTGAAATCTGACATGGGGCTAGACATATTGTCAATTTACCAGCTGGCCCTGGTCATGTGACTTGTGCCTGAACTTTAGGAGAGAAATGCTTTCTGGCAGGCTGCTGTTTTTCCTTCTCAATGTAACTGAACGTGTCTCAGTGGGACACGGGTTTTTACTATTGAGTGTTGTTCTTAGATCTACCAGGCAGCTGTTATCTTGTGTTAGGGAGCTGTTATCTGGTTACCTTCCCATTGTTCTTTTGTTTGGCTGCTGGGGGGGGAAGGGAGGTGGGTGATATCAGTCCAACTTGCAGTACAGCAGTAAAGAGTGATTGAAGTTTATCAGAGCACAAGTCACATGACTTGGGGCAGCTGGGAAATTGACAAAATGTCTAGCCCCATGTCAGATTTCAAAATTGAATATAAAAAAATCTGTTTGCTCTTTTGAGAAATGGATTTCAGTGCAGAATTCTGCTGGAGCAGCACTATTAACTGATTCATTTTGGAAAAAAATTTTTTTCCCATGACAGTATCCCTTTAAATAAGAAACCATATGTGTTGTGAGTTCATTCGAGCTATCAGAACTCAGACACTAGACTTTTCATGAATAACCCCTTGCAAATATATGTTTATCCCAATAACTTCTATGACTTTTGAATCTCAAATGCAGGCTGCAATCTGTCGTCTCAGTATTTCTGTGTCAGTCAGTCCAGCCACCCTTTGCCCCACTGGAAATTCTGACGGGAACGATGCAAGTCGGTCCCAGCGGCTGTCGAGACGCTACAATGCATGAGTTTTTCCCTTGCTTTTCTGCATACCAGAGCGCTGTGTCATTTTACCCAACACATATGACTGTTTAATTGAGGACAGAACTGTAGCATTTCCGTTAAGACAAGAAGAGTAGCATTAAATATGAACGCATATAAATTCCAATTTTAGCTTTCAGCACCAGCGTGTGGTTTGAGAAACTGTAAGCAATGTCACCATGATAAATAACAGTGTTTTAACCCATTGCATGTGCAGCAGGTGCCGGATATCTTATGGAATGCTGCAATGGAGGAGCGTTAATCATTATTTTAGCCAATGATCTCCAGGCTTAAAGCCTCAGGGTCCATTTTGGATGCAGGTATGTTGTGGGATAAGTTTTCCCCAATGTCTCTTTCCCATTGTAACATGTATTTCATTGGTCCTGTATAATATTGGGAAAGTATTAATTTGTACAGGTATAGGATCTGTTATCAGGAAACCTGTTATTCAGAAAGCTCCGAATTACGGGAAGGCCATCTTTCATATACTCCATTTTATCCAAATAATGAAAATTTTAAAAATGATTTCCTTTTTCTGTGTAATAATAAAACAGTAGCTTGTACTTGATCCCAACTAAGATATAATTAATCCTTATTGGAGGCAAAACCAGCCTATTGGGTTTATTTAATGTTTACATGATTTTCTAGTAGACTTAAGGTAATGCAGATCCACAGAAACATCCATTATCCAGAAAAGTCCAGGTCCCAAGCATTCTGGATAACAGGTTTCATGCCTGTACTCACTTGTGCCAATGGAGTTTATAATCTAATCTCCCCAGTAAAGGGAAAGGCTCATTCACACACACTAGGCCTAGTTTCATCAGAAGCCAATTAGTATATGGGATTCGTTATCTAGAAAGATCCGAATTATGGAAAGACCATCTTGCATAGACTCCATTGTATCCAAATAATTCCAAATTTTTTTCTGTGTAATAATAATAAAACAGTCGCTTGTACTTGATTCCAACTAAGATATAATTTATTCTAATTGGAGGCAAAACCAGCCTATTGGGTTTATTTAATCTTTAAATTATTTTTTTAGTGGACTTAAATCATAGATCCAAATTACAGAAAGACCCCTTATCTGGAAAACCGTAGAAGCATTCTGGATAACAGGTCCCATACCTGTAAGGAAAGATTGCCTTTAAGGTTATCAACTTGGCTACAGTAAGTAGACGATTTCCTTTTTTCATTAATAATAAACCAGTACCTTGTATTTGATTGTAACCAAGCTGCACTAGTGATGGGCGAATTTGCGTGAATTTCCAGCGAAATTTGTGAAATGGCGAAAAATTTGCAAAACGGCGCCGGCATCTAGTTTTTGACATTTTTTTTGACGCCGGCAAAAAAAACCTCGAGTTTTTTGAGATTTATTATACCCCAAAACTGGAAATAGCTGAAACCCAAAAATACACCACTTAAAACCTATTGGGGTTATTTAATGTTTAAATTATTTTTTTAGTAGACTTAAATCATAGATCCAAATTACAGAAAGACCCCTTATCTGGAAAACCATAGAAGCATTCTGGATAACAGGTCCCATACCTGTAAGGAAAGATTGCCTTTAAGGTTATCAACTTGGCTACAGTAAGTAGATGACTATAAGTAGACATTTCCTTTTTTCATTAATAATAAACCAGTACCTTGTACTTGATTGTAACTAAGCTGCACCAATTTTAAGATACTCCATATATCATGATCATTAAATTACCAGTATGCAACACCCTCCCTTTGCCCTCTGTTGTAACTGTTTGGCTACCAAGAGCAGGGGGAATATCTATACACTGGTAATCTAATTATAAAGCTTGCAAGAACCAGACATGGAGTAGCTTCAATCTTCATATTTAGCTTAAGACATAAACAAAAACAGATAGATTTTTTGTGATTAAAACAATAGACAGAAAGCATGTTGAGCACAATTCGTGGCAAATTCATGCGGTTCGCCGGCGACAAATACATTTGCGAAACCGCCGCGAAAATTTGCCAGCATAAAAAAAAATGGACACCGGCGCAATTTTGCCAAAAACGGACGCCGGCGTCAAAAAAATGGATGCCGGCATAAAAATCAGACACCACCATCAAAAATGAGACGTGACCCGTTTCGCAAATTTTTCGATGTTTCGTGAATTTTTCGTGAATTTGCGAATTTTCCGCCGAAACGCCCCAAATTCGCCTATCACTCTATTTGTTAAACTCATTTTAAAAAGGAGGCACACTACCCCTTTAATATAATCCCTGGGTGCATTGTTTTAGTGGCAGCTTAAACCACAAACTCACACATGACCCATCTCAAAGTACTGCCTTCTGAGATTCACCAAACCACAATTGCTGCTGACAAATCCCTATTCAACCAAAATTAAACGATACCTTTTGTTCTGATTTAATTGGTTTTTGGTTACCACTTTCCAAATGAGCGTAAAAGTAACATTGAGTTTTATCTGAATGTACTATAAAACTATTTGCCTGTAAATGAAAGTTTATATAAGAATCAGACCAACTTTCTCAATTTTGCCGGGCAACAATTTTATGCGAGAGACTATTCTGACACGTGACAATTTTTTTGTTGCAGTGGATTTTTCACTGGGAATTTATTCACTGGTGGCAAATTTGTGCCTGGCGAATTTATTCGCCCATTACGAGTCAAATGCAAAACACACCTACCTACTGTATCTTAATATTCCTTTAACCCTGGCCAACTAACTAATCTCGCTAAAAATCGCAAAAAATAATATTTTGTATAACTTTATTGTTACTTTTATGGCCAACTTAATTTGGGTGAGTTCAAAAGAAAGATTTGGGCCTCTATTGGACAAGTTAGCCCATCATTAATGTGTTGACAAATTGGACAATGATTTGCCCTTTTAAAAGGCAATACAGCTCATTAATCCAAAGCAACCAATCAGATATATCGGTATGGGGATGTACTGTAGTTAAATTGCAGCTTAAATCTTCCCTAGATTGGGCACTGTCCATATGCTATAGAGCTGGGGGGCCACAATTTTGTGTTAACCGTGAATAAAAAGAGTTGGGGAGCAACACAAGCTTGAAAACATTTTTGGAGGTGCCAAATAATTTGGTAGCCCCTATGTGGACTGGCAGCCTACAGAAGGCTATTTTTGGCAGTATTCTTCTTATTTATTTTGTAGCCAAAATCTACCTCCAAGCCAGGAATTAAAAAATTAGCACATGTTTTGAGGCTACTGGGAGCAACATCCAAGGGTTTGGTGAGCAACATGTTGAGCCACCGGTTGGGGATCACTGTTATAGAGTTTCACATATAAATTTTAAAGTCCTTATCTCCTCAACTAGCTTTTACTATATAAAAGCAAAGTCGTTAACCTTCCCCATTACTACTGCCTCCACCATATTTCCTGCACTTCCTATACATGCTAGAATCCCCTACTTAACTCTGTAAAATGAATTATTAAACTACAAATCTTTAAACGTCCCCTGAAATTGTCCAGTTTATAACATCTCAGTTTTTTCATGACCTTAATTGTTCTTAAATGCAGGAATCTGTTGATCTTGTAAAACTTAAAAGGCTTCTGTGTGTCCATGAGCTTTATTTACTCATTGGTCAGTCTCCACTAGCGGGAGGACATCCAGCTTTGCAGGAGTAATTCTCCAAATGAAAACACACTCTTTCCAACTTCTCAAGAGTCTCTTTAAAATGGTGCAAGTACTGTCCTTGTGAGGGCAGCATTTTTGGAAATAGCATGTAATGCAACATGTTCTGTTCAGGAATGTAGTAATCAGGTTCCAAGAGCTTGTTGGGAGGGAGAAGAGACCTAGAATTCCTAGAACAATTACACTTTAGTTCAGAAGAACAGTTGGCAGGATCCTAAAGCCAAGAACCTATTGTAATTCTGCATCTTTACTTGAGAACTGCTCCACACTAGACATCCCTAGACACCAGTTCTGTGGGTTATTCCCATCTGTGTTTTTTTCCATTCCCTTCACTGGCACAAGATTGTTGTTTCACATTATTACATGTTTAGCTCTGAGTCTGTAGTTAATTCTGTATTGATTTTGGTGTGACTCTTCTTTACTTTTTGTTGGGCGTGGGTGATATTTCTAAGAAATATAATTACTCTGTGTTTGGAGAAGCATTTGTATGTTCAGTAAATAACAAGTAGTCATCTACCAGGTATTCATTGTGTAGCCGATAATAAATCGGTTAAGAGGCTCAAAGTCATAATCCAAGCAATAGTCAAGCAGCAATCACAGTGGTCAGGAACAGGCAGAAGGGTCAGGAACCAAAAATCAGTCAACATAGTAAATTTAGAGCACCTAGAAATTCACTCAGGAAGAACCTATATTTATGGCATTGAACCAAGGTCTATAGCATCTCTATTTTGAACTTTTGTGCCAAAACGCTGCATTTGATGCAACACACCACTGATGTCACAATACAGACATGGACACCGGCATCTTGAGGATGAAGCAGAGGGCTCGGCAACAGACACATGGTCTGGTTGTGAATAATGAAGTTAACACTAATGCAGCGATGCATGAACCCATCAATATTAAGCTAAGCTTACACTAACACACAAACCCATGTGCTGTGGCATATTGGACCATCTGGCCTCCAGGGACCAATGATTGTGTCTTAATAGGGGGCTGTGCAGACCTGTCAGGTGAGGATCATATCAATATGCAGATTGGCCAACAGGATTTTCAAGGATTTACAAACCTGCATGATAGATATCTGCCCACTTTTCACCAACATATTGATCAGGCAGCATGGGTAAATAAACTGCCAACTTGGTCTGGTAGAGTTGTGTTGGCATCTTATATCTGCCTGTGTATAGCCACCTGATGATTTTACATCTTTATGTACAATCATGTAAAGATATGAGATAGAGTCCAGTCAGGCAGACCCCTGTCCAACCAGGAACCCGTCCTGAACCCATCACCCAATATGTTCCCCTACCTAGACCCTCTACCAGACCCAGCCTACAAATAAAAAGTCATGCACCTGGGATGTAAAAATATCCAAGCCACTTATACCCTTAATGGGACTGCACTAGGCAAATCCATTATGGAAAAGGACCTTGGAGTCCTTGTAGATAATAAACTTGGCTGTAGCAAGCAATGCCAGTCAGCAGCATCAAGGGCAAATAAGGTCTTGAGCTGTATTAAATGGGGCATAGAGTCAAGGGAGGAGGGGTCATTCTTCCACTGTATAGAGCACTTGTAAGGCCCCATCTAGAATATGACGTACAGTTTTGGTCTCCATCACTCAAACAGGACATTATTGTATTAGAGAGGGTACAGAGAAGGGCAACTAAGCTGGTAAAAGGTATTGAAAATCTTAGCTATGAGGAAAGACTGGCCAAATTGGGGATGTTCACGCTGGAGAAGAGGCGCTTAAGGGGAGATATGATAACTATGTATAAATATATAAGGGGATCATATAATAATCTCTCTAATGCTTTATTTACCAGTAGGTCTTTCCAGCTGACACGAGGTCACCCATTCCCATTAGAAGAACAGAGGTTCCAGCTAAATATTGGGAAGGGGTTTGTTACAGTGAGAGCTGTGAAGATGTAGAATTGTCTCCCTGAATCAGTGGTACAGGCTGAT
Source organism: Xenopus petersii (assembly GCA_038501925.1). Lineage (NCBI taxonomy): Eukaryota > Metazoa > Chordata > Amphibia > Anura > Pipidae > Xenopus > Xenopus petersii. Next base: position 167,533,658 of record CM076680.1, on the reverse strand, counting down.
ACATTAGATAGGTATAAGAAGGGGTTGGATGGTGTTTAGCAAGTGAGGGAATACAGGGATATGGGAAATAGCTCATAGTCCAAGTTGATCCAGGGACTAATCCATTTTGGAGTCAGGAAGGAATTTTTCCCCTTCTAAGGCAAATTGGAGAGGCTTCAGATGGTTTTTTTTTTGCCTTCCTCTGGATCAACTAGCAGATAGGTAGTTAATAAAAAAAAAAAAGGTTGAACTCGATGGACATGTGTCTTTTTTCAACCTTACTTACTATGTTACTATGTTAGTATGTAGTTAACTTACCTTCCGACCCTGGGCCGGCAAAACCGGAAGTGAAATCTCTGTGAACTCAAAGGGATTTGACACCAATGCCTAATAAGATGGTTAAGGAGACAGAGGGTGGTAAAGACCAGTCGCAACCTTATCGCAATACCAAGGTGGGTCATCTGTGCACTACCCACACAATCAGAGAATCTCAACTTTCTGCCCAAAACTCAAGCACTTTCTGCTACCTGTGGGCACCCATCCCATGCAAGACACTAATATGAGAATACTCCCTTTCATTCTCAACACTCCAGGTCTCATAAAGTGCACAAACCTAAAAAGACTTTAACTGTATGAAATGTTTTATCCTTTCTGGTAACTATTGATGGGTTGTCAGAGCTTACAGCTCATCAGTTGATGATGGTCCTTGTCAAAAAGCATTTAACACTTGGCTCATTTGAACTGAAGGCAGGAGAAGAGGTTGACCAGTTTTGGTCACATTGGGAGATTTTATCTACCCATGTGCATCCAGCCTCAATTGACATTCTCAGTATAACCTGAGCTGGTTTTCCTTTTTTAGTTACAGGATAATATAAACAACTATAATTTAACACAGTCCTAGAGCCCAACACTAGATACTGTATATCCTGTAACGCCACAAGCCACACACTATCACCATAAATCTATATTCTCATGATGTAATAGTGTGCATTACTCAACCAAATCTTTCAGAGTTTCATAACTAATCATAAAAATAACAGAAGCCGTGCCTAACATTAGCTGCATCCCGATAACAGTGTCCATTGGGGGAACCTTTATCTTTTGTTTAGTCTGTGACTTGCACAAGTCAATCTTGTTCGCGTCCATTTAAAACACAGACGTCTTCAATTTAGAAATGCGCTCAAGGTGTTTGTTTCCCAGATATGCCCATGGCTATTTTTAAATGTAGATTGGAACATAAAAATATCTTGTTTTCACTTAAATAAGTCTTGAGAAATGGCATCTAACCAGGGGGTGGGGAAGCCTGCTTTCGAAAAATAAACAGAATCTTTATGTAAAGCAATTAACTTTCCCAAGTCAGTACTATCTGTGAATGGCTGGTAAACAAATGTGGGAACTGCCAGTGTAAATATTTACCTAGGAACACATGGAGTACAGAGAACAGGCCAAGGTCTGTCCTTAATGGCAAGTGTATGCATTCAGCCAGAGATGGTCTTGAATTGCTCACATTTCTAGCTTGGAAAGGAACATTCACATGTGTGCAAAAAGATGTCTTATGTACAGAGTACCGGCCGTAGTTGCTATTAAAGTGACATTATGTTATCAGCGTAGAAAACAACAGAAGTGTTGTATAGCTTTTTTTTTGGAGAATAAAACAAAGATGTGCCCATGTCTGAGGGATTCATCAATCAAAAGTTATTCCTTGGATAGAGATGACAACTATTCCACCAGTTTCCTAATCTGGCCACTAGAGGCACTGTGTTTTAGCATTTAATCTTAGAGGTTAAAGGGATACTTTTATGGGGGAAAAAAGTTTTTTTCAAAACGAATCGGTTAAAAGTGCTGCTCCAGCAGAATTCTGTGCTGAAATCCGTTTCTCAAAAGAGCAAGCAGATTTTTTTTAATTTAATTTTGAAATCTGACATGGGGCTAGAAATATTGTCAGTTTCCCAGCTGCCCCCAGTCATGTGACTTGTGCTCTGATAAACTTCAGTCACTCTTTACTGCTGTACTGCAAGTTGGAGTGATATCACCCCCCTCCCTTTACCATCCAGCAGCCTAACATCAGAACAATGGGAAGGTAACCAGATAGCAGCTCCTTAACACAAGATAACAGCTGCCTGGTAGGTATAAGAACAGCACTAAATAGTAAAATCCAGGTCCCACTGAGACACATTCAGTTACATTGAGTAGGAGAAACAACAGCCTACCAGAAAGCAGTTCCATCAAAGAGTGCTGGCTCTTTCTGAAAGCACATGACCAGGCAAAATGACCTTAGATGTACTTACACACCAATATAAAAACAAGAAAAAAATTCACTTACTGGTTCAGGAATTAAATTTTATATTGTAGAGTAGGGATGTAGCGAACTGCCGATTTGGTGTTCGAACACCGGCAAAAAATTCGAACGTTCGCGGACAGTTCGCGAACTTTGAACACCCGCTATAATCATTCGATCAAAGGATTTTCATTCGAATCGAACGATCGAAGCCATTCGATCGAATGCTTTTCATTCGATTGAATGCTTACAATCGTTCGAACGAATGGAAATCGTTCGATTTTTAGCGGTCGAAGGAATTCGAATGGTCGAATGGTCGAATGATTTGTATTCGAATCGAACGCGAACTCAAAATGCGAACGTTCCCAAACGTTCGCGAACATTCGGCGGACGCGAACGGTCGAAGTTCGCAGCAGAACAGTTCGCTACATCCCTATTGTAGAGTGAATTATTTGCAGGGTAATATAAGAGTAAAAACGACATTATAAAAATCATGACAAATCATGCCACTAACATGTATTAACCCAAAGTCATTCTGCTAAATAAGGCTGTCTACACAAAAAAAAAAACAATGCCAATCTGTTTAACTTAATATTTATATATGTCCCTTTAAATTATTAAAGGTCCAGTTGTGTTTTCCTGAAAAATTCATGTTTTTTAGGGTAGTTTTCAGTCAAAAACTCAAATTTTTCGGGGTTTTGCAAAAATTATTCGAAATTTATTATACCCTGAAGCTCGAAATAGCTTGAATCCAAAAATACTCCCGCTAAAACCTGACGAGGTCATGTAGAAGGCAATGGCAGACGTCTCTTGAACCATTTGAAGATGATAATGTTTGGGTTTATTACGGTGGGTTTTGCTTGAAAACTCTATTAATTCAAGCAATACTATTTTTTTACCACAGAAGGCTCAATTCGAGGTTTTGTGTTTTTCAACCCAAATTCACTGATTTGAGGTTTTTTTTCATACCAGTTTTTTCTTAAATTAGATAACATTTGAGTTTGTGGGTTCATTCGAGGTATAAAAACCTCACAAAACTCTAAAAATTGACCTTTGATAAATAACCCCCATAATTATTCTCATTAATGTATGTTTAAATGCCTACTAAGACTTATGGGATATGTACCATTTCTCCTTGGGCATATTTTATTTGGCAAACACCCAATCCTCCTCATGAATCTTGTCATTCATAAATATAAATGGAATCTTGTCATTCATATAAATGGAAACTGCACGTCGCCACTTGTTACAGGAGATTTTGCAAAGACTCAAATGTGCGTGAAAACCAACTGCTAAGCCACCATCAAATGGAGACAGGAGGGAGCCTAGTCAGTTTCCGAGCTGTAATGGGGATCAGGAAAGACTTTATGGTTCTGAAATGTGAACAGTGATACAGACAGACCTAGTGGAGAATGTTGTAGTTTGAGTGGACCAAGGGTGTGACCTGGGTGGATCGGGTCATGGTCAGACTTGTCTTATTTATGTATTAGATTAGTTTTACTTCAAACATTAGGCCCAATAGTACTTACTTGGCAGGGTCATCCAACTCAGGACCCTTTGCAGTGGGGGCATTTTCAGCTAAGTTGTATGGGGCTCTTTCATTTCTGATGGTGGCTCTGATGGCCTGACCAGGTGGCTTCCATTCCTATGAATTATAGGATGCATTGGGGTATCAATGTTGGCAGAAAAGTCTAGGAGGAGAAATGTGTCATAGGGCTAAGGATCACTTCCAAATTAAGCATATCTTTATCTTCTGTGCCAGAAGAGACATCATCATCATCATTCACATCAGTCCCAGCACCAGTAGAGCTTACAGTCTAAGTTCTCATAGTCATGCACTACAGTCAATTTCAGAAGCCAATTAATTTTGTGGGAGGGGACAACATGCAAATGGCTTGTATTTGGAGGGCATCCAACTTTGCTGGTGTAAATTCTAGGCATAAATTCCCCAGTACATTTTCCCTAAGCCATAAAGAAATGAGGTATGTGGAATAATAGAATATATGACATAGAAAAATGTGATGCCAAAGTTGCTGCTCTATCTTTATAATGGCAGTTCACCAGCCTCAATCTGGCAAAATTCATCTAGGTGAAAATTTGTTCTTGTGCTCTTGATAAATTGGTACATATTCAAAGCCCTGGAGAAATTGTTCAGCCAATGCAAAGTTCACTTCCCTAAACTCAGTTTTTTTTCATTTTTATTGAATATATTCCAAATTTTAACTTTCACCCTTTTTTAAATATGCCCAAAATTCCCACCTGTCAGGGCCGGGCCAAACCCCTGTGTGTGAACGTACGTGTGCACATGCCATAACATTGGGGAGGGCAATGAAGGGGAATCGTAAGGGGAGTGGAGGGAGGGATAGAGGGGCAGAGAGGGGTGAGTGACAGGGGGTAGGCAAGAGCTGCAGAGGGGAGTGAATCTGGACTAGGGGTAGGCAGCAGAATCTTGCCCAGCACCCCCACATTGTTGTGCCCTAGGCAGGTACCCCTAGTTCCAGCCCTGCCACCTGTATGCACTCCAAGAATGATCTACAATGATTTTTCGGAGGAGGGGGCATTTGGAAAGTGCCAGCCTGTATCTACATCAGACTATTCCAGTGACAACAGAGCTACCATTTTCCTAGGTGAAACACTTGTGCCTTATATGAGGTGGTCACAACTAGACATAATGCTCAAGGAATAATTTCCATTGGTCAGCCAGTCAGTGTAAACCTTGGATTATCTTGCAGCCACTTTGACTGCACACTGGCCATCCAGGTCATGGAGACCTCATACTATTATGATTTGTTTTAGTTCTCCAGTGCTCATACTTCATGGTGGTAGGGCCCTGGAAAAAAAAATTCTTAACAGGGGCCCTAAAATGATTGTTTCCAATCCTGTGTTGGTAGATGATGTTTATCCTGTTACCAATGACCTTCCAGCGTATAAATAAGTGCAAAAACATCATCAGGGCATTGCTGCCAATAGGTTATTGAGCAATAAAAGTCCAGTGACAACAAATACAAATTCCTAATTTCTCAGATTATATCAGATTAAATAGAAGATTCCTCAGTTCCCAGGCTAGCAGAGCTCCAGGCATGGCTCTAATTTTTGTCCTGGAAACTTGGAACACTCGGCCAAGACGGACAGTGATGTGTATGTTCTGGGCAGTCACAGTTATTGCAAAAGCTGTCAGAGCAGTATATATATGTACTGACGTAAAGCAGGATTTCACAGAAACACAGCTGTAAGTATCCTGCGACACGCTCTCCCAAATAGCCTCATCTGCTGCGAACACATACACAGCAAACGTCAAGCACAAACAGGGAACGCTCAGTGTTTAGTCTGTGTTTAGTCTTGAAATATATAAAGGCACAACTGTACCAACAAATTGTAAGGTCACCAAAGATGCAGATTATAGCGTCTAGAAAATGTGAACATCTAAAGGGGTTTTATCCCAATCAGCTACAAATTTAGAAAATTAAAAAAAAAATGTATGTGTATCTACATATAGAATGTCCTGTTAAATGGAATGTAAACAACCAATAAGCAATTTTCCCAATATATATTGATTAATAAAAGCAATGCCTAAATGTAATTGCAAAAGTCATTGTTGTCCTACCCAATCTGCACTCCTGCTTCTGACTTTTGAAATAAGGAAGCAGAATCAGCTTTATTCCAGTCGAGACAAATTCTGTATTTTTTTCTTGCCAAGAACAGCAGTTGTGCAGTTTTGGGGCCATTTTTACCCCAAAGTTTGTAAAATGGTAAAAACCCCTGTTCACTAATGTGTTTTCCTTGTTTACCATTGGCTTCCGAAGCTCAGTCATCCCAAAAGTGTCTCAATTTTGCAGTAATGCATTAGATAGACAAGTGGAAGAGATAATACCAAATCCACTATATGCTTGAAATGAGTTAGGCTTCCAAATGGCAACATCTAGTTTCCAGCAAAGGAAAGCATATGTACTTTGTGATGTCAAAAACCCAATTTGACAAGGAATAGTAAAGATTGATATTGTAGTTTCCATTGGGCTACTTAATTGTTCTTTTTTCTCTGCATTTTCCTGATGTAAAAGCCAAGCCAATTAAATACCCATCCATTTGGATCTGTCTGATGAGCATAAACACCTGTGCCAGCAATAAGGGCAGGGGCACACAAAGCTACTGGGGGACAAATCACTTCTTCTTCAGGCGACTAATCTCCCCGAACTGCCTCTCTAAATTGCCTGTGGGATGGCACTCAGAGAGTTTAGTTTTCCATAGTCGCCCGAAGTTGCCTCACGATGAAACTTTGGGTGACTTCAAAAAACTAAGTGCTAGTGCCATCCCACTGGCGATTTAGATTCTAGCCAGCGGGTAGGCAGTTCTGAGAAATTAGTCGCCCGAAGAAGAAGCGATTTGTGTGTGGGTGACTAATCTACCCCAGTAGCTTTGTGTGCCCCTTCCCTTAGGCCTCTGGACTTGGAAGTGTGGTCTTCCATGGTCAGACAATGGCAAATATGCAACTAAAGGGGGCAATAACATAAAGAGAATCAAGAGTGTGCCCCTTAGTGCTAGTTTTGCACCCCTGGGATAGCTGTTTTTTGCACAGAGTGCCGGATCAAAGGCATGAGGGCAGGTAGAGGACAGGAGGGGGATAACTACTGTATATGCCTACCCCCATCCACCTAATTTTAAAAGAGTGCTGTCTAACACAGGCAATGTTCAATTCTAGCCGCAGTCACTTTCCATACTCACCCCTTCCAAATACTAGTTGTATGTGAGTTGGGTGATCTAAACCTCTACAACCCGGCCTGCTAAGCTTCAAATGTCAACATGAAACAATCGAGGCAAGCACTGTCATCAACTTTCTTGGGTATTCACACACTTTTCACTTGGAGGAGATAGTTGGCAGTTCCTTAGCACATGTCAATTTCACATCAAAAAGAGGGGTATACCCCAGAATATTAATGGGAGTGGTTGCCTTAATTGTTTAAGCATGAACAGGATACTATGGAGTCTGTATAATATACCCTTGATTGTGCTGGTGTCTACCAGGCGCTTCACAGTCCATAAATACCGTGGTAGGTTAACTGGCCACGGATGAAACAGATCTGTATATATATGTGCAAGGAAAATTAGCCTGTAAGCTTCGCTGGGGCATGGGACTGATGTAGGCGGTGAATTCCCCATAGAATGCCATGGAATTCTAGTGAAATAAGCCACGGGATATGTTTTTCTTCTTCAACTGAATCTGGCCCATTCTCTCCTCGAGTGTCTCTGCATTCTGTTTCAGTCTGAGCTACAGATGCCAATCTATCCCATAATTCACAGATGGAGATGTTTTTCTTTCGGCTTTCCGGCATTAGAGCTTGTGGAAAAAATGTAGTTGTGATGATTGGAAGAATCGCAGAGTTCCTTTCCTTTTTTTTGTCCTATCTCTCAGACACCCTATCACCCAAATTAGGAATGGGTGGTGGGTCGCTCATCTGGTTGGGACATTAGGTCACACCAATCACTGCAAATGACAGGATGTTAATCACAGTCATGATTAGGCTGCCTGGAAAGGGAAGGTTCCATCCAAGCAAACAGGGGTGGATTCAGAAAGGGCATATTCATGGCAGATGCTCCAGGTGGATACAAATAAAAAAAGGGAGAAAAGAATGTGTGCTCAGTGTATTTAAAAATGGACCCCTGCTGGAGACGGTGAATGGAATAATGTACCTTGATGTCATTTATAAGTATATTAGAAGAAGACCTAAGATCCCTGGCATATTAGTTTACTGTACGATCATATACTGTATGGCTTATGTGACCTTGCATCTTAAATACAGTGGAAGTAGATAGAAGAAAGTCTCCTTTTCCAAGGTCAGGACCATAAAATTATTACCAGATAAATAAGTATAGTGATTGTATATGGTGTCATGCCATACAAGTGGTAATGTGAACTGTATTCTAATGCCACTATTAACACAGCTTAATAAATATGCCCTTAAGGGCAGAGACACACGCTGCGATTTGGTGAGATAAATCGCCCAAAGTGAGTCAGAAGTTGCCTCATGAGGAAACTTTGGGCGACTTTGGAAAACAAAGCGCTCCGAGTGCCATCCCACCATCGATTTACATTCTAGCCAGCAGAAAGGCAGGGGAGGTAGTTCAGGGAGATTAGTCGCCCCGAAGAAGAAGAGATTTGTCGCCGGGCGACTAATCTCCCCGAATTGCAGCGTGTGTCCCTAAATGTTAAAACATCCAATCATTCTGTAATAGTAAGTAAATAATGATTCTTATTACAGGGCAGGCACAGAATAGATTACTAAGAGTACTAACTCATCAATTAAATTTGATGTTCAACCTATAATGCAGGTCCTGGATGGTATATAAGCTTTGCCTAGCCTCAAAGGTGTCAAGATGGGAACCAAGAAGACTTGAAACTCATTTCATGTGTGCTATGGAGAGTAGTATTTACAGCCCTCTTCAACTGTCCATGCTAGAAATGATGTCATGGACCTGGACTGTGCTGGCTTTACGGAGAAACAATCAAATTAGCTTATTATGGCCCAAAACATGGTGGCTAATTTGGGCAACAATGTGCTCCTTTGCCTGCAGCACAAGACAAGTGGATATTTTAGAGTATGGCCAACTCAAACCTTCAAGTTTAGCTTATAATACTATTATGGAAGGGTAGGGATATACAGTGCAGGTATGGGATCTGTTATCCGGAACCATATCCAGAAAGCTTACAGAATGCCATATAACCCATAAATGAAATCATTAAAATTTTTAAAAATGATTTCCTTTTTCTCTGTAACATCCCAACTGAAATATAATTAATCATTTTTGGAAGCAAAACCAGCCTATTGGGTTGATTTAATGTTCAAATGATTTTCTAGATCCCAACTAAGATATAATTAATCCTTATTGGAAGCAAAACCAACCTATTGGTTTTTTTTAATGTTGACATGATTTTCTAGTAGACTTAAGGTGTGAAGATCCAAATTACGGAAAGATTTGTTATCAGAAAACCCCCAGGTACCAAGCATTCTGGATAACCGGTCCCATGCCAGTATAAGGTGAAGTAATAAAAGTCTCATAACTGCATGAGGTTGGCTAACCCTTCGAATCTAAGTAAGATGTTTGCTTTCAAACAAGAACCCAGGAAATGCTACTTGCTTATTGGTTGTTATTGTAGAAACATGGTGGACACTTCTGTCTTGTAGATCAGGGATCCTGAGTTTGATTCCAACCAGGACAAGGTCGTTGTCTTTGTGATTTTAAATCTAACAGGTTACTTGGCTCTTGATTCACTCAATGGTTTTGGAAAAAATATAACCGAGAACTTTGACTTAGTAACTTCAAAGTCTAGAAAGTAAGATATTAAGCTATAAACTTATGTGAGCTTATGCCAGTTAAGAAAAACACAACTAAAATATGTCTATTCCCGGCTGTGACACTAGAGCAAAATTCCAGCACCAGTAAAAGTAAACTAAAAATAGGACAAGTGTAGAAAAATATAAATCATATTAATAAAAAGGACTTAATCACAGGATTCCTAGTAATGTGCAGTTTCTATGAACCACTCATTTATACCATGAATAAAGAGTATGTGGCTCTGGTTGGATGGACAAAATACCACCCATCCCATAGCCTAGAATTCTTGGTTCATATCTCGGTTGGTGTGTACTGAGGTTTCATCACTGGAAGTAATGTCTCTCTTATAGCTGGTATATTTTCCTAGATGGGCTAGTGCGGAGATTTTCTATTTAGTATTTATGTTCATGCCTTTCCATCGCCAGCCACCATGCTTAGGTCCTTCCTGGGTTTGATTCCAACCAGAGCAGAATTTAACAGGTATTTGTATGTTCTCCGTGGGTTTCAGAGCAGCAATTCAGTAGGCTGTCCTAATCTCACCCACCCTCTGTCCTCCTCTTTGAACCCCTATAATAAGGTCAGCCCTGCTATTTGTTAACCTCTAGTGATTGTATTTGAATATGTCTCTTTAGGCTTCCACTGGACAGCATTAAGCATTAATTCCCATTGTGTAATCCTAACATACACACTTGCTTCACAAAAGGGTCAACATTAGTTAAACAAGTAAAACAGTAGACAATCTTTTTTTTTACTATTCTCCTTCTTTGATAAATACTATGCTGTTATTCTGCACTTCGTCTGCACCCCTTTTAACGGCTTCAATAAACAAATGGCTCAGCGGGAAAACAAATCCATTTGGATATTGCAGAGCTGTGTTTATTTTACTTACAAGGAGATTTGGTCGAAAACTTTCATTTCAAAGAAGAGCTAATTTTAAATCAATATTTGTTTTCTTTTTCAGTGTCAGTTGTAATAAAATGTTCCAAATGCATACGCAGACCTGTTCTGGAATCCAGCACTTTATATGTTTCTTTTGCAAAATTCCATGAAAAAACGTTAATATTTAACTCATGGTTTGAACGTAATGTCTATGGGGCAAATACACTAAGCCGCGAAGCGCCGAATGCTAGTGTAAATTCGCTAGCGTTTGGCATTTTTGCTACTGCGCAAATTCACTAACGAACGCTGGCGTAGTTTCGCTAGTGTTACTTTGCACCCTTACGCCAGGCGAATTTTCGCTAGCGACGTAACTACGCAAATTCACTAACTTGCGCAGTGTACTGAACGCTACCTTTTACGCTAGACTTCCTTCGCCACCTCAGACCTGGCGAAGCGCAATAGAGTAGATAGGGATTGTTTCCATAAAAGTCAAAAAATTTTCTAAGTCCCAAAAAAACGCTGGCGTGTTTTCTACATGATGGGTGATAGGCTGAAAAAGATCGAAAATATTTTTGGGGCTCCCCTCCTTCCCCCCTACATTTCCTGACTCATGGCAACTTACCTAGACAGTGGGCACATGTGTAGGGCAAAATAAAAATTTTATTTGCAGATTTGAAGGTTTTCTTGGCATTTGTAATGCTGATACGTGTTCCTCCATTGAAATTTGAATTTCGCGCCGTATGCAAATTAGCCTTCGCTAGCGGAACTTCGCTTTACATAGCGAATCAACACTAGCGCAGCTTCGCAACCTTACGCTACCCCTGAGTGCAACTTCGCATCTTAGTGAATTTGCCCCATATGTCTCATCATCTATGGTTACTTGTAATAGAGTAAAAAATAAGCAGAGTATTCAAAATTTTTTGATTCTGCAGAATTTCCAGTTTGATACATTGTGTAATTCAGAATTCTGTTGGTACTCACTGTGCTATATCCTAGGCATTTTTAGGACAATGTAGTTTAACAGCATGGAGCAAAGGTCAAATATTGTTAAACCAGAAGGAAAGTTGTCTTCCACATGGGGGTGCCAAATGTTAGGCACCCCAAGTGATTCTATATACTTACCTGAAACCCCGAGCCGATGCTCCTATCAGGAGAAAACTGCACTGGCCCGAGGTTTTCCCAGAAAGCACCACGGAGCGATCCTCTTCCGGCTTCTTCTTTCTTCAAATTTCCCGGGGCAGACGCATGCGCATCGACTTTTTAGTTAAAGTTTGGCTTTTTTTCTCTACTGCGCATGCGCAGCCGCAAGAAGAAGCTGGAAGAAGTGCTCGCTGGAAGAATTCCAGGCCGGTGCAATTTTCTGTTGATAGGAGCACCGGGCCGGGGTTTCAGGTAAGTAAATAAATTCACTTGGGGTGCCTAACATTTATATTCTTTTTAACAGCCAGTTTTTTCTCCTTTGTAGCCAATCAGCTTACGTGATACAACTTGATGGGGAAACTAGACTGTATGTAATTTCGAGTATAAGCCGAGTTTTTCAGCCCCCAAAATATGCTGAAAAACGCAACCTCGGCTTATACTCGGGTCAAGCGCAAAAACGTCTAAGAATAGTCGCCGGCGCTTAAGAATAGTCGCAGGCTTCCAAGAATAGCCGCAGGCTTCCAAAAATAGTCGCCGGCGTCCAAGAATAGTCTCCAAGAATATTCGCCGGTGTCCAAGAATGGTCGCTGGCATCCAAGAACGAGACGCCAGCACCTCCAATGGGAGCAGAAACCCTCAATTTTTTGATTGAAACTTACCAGAAGCTGCTGCATTTCTCACCCTAGGCTTATACTCGAGTCAATAAGCTTTCCCAGTTTTTGGAGGTAAAATTAGGTACCTCGGCTTATACTCGGGACGGCTTATACTCAAGTATATACGGTACTACATTGTACATCAGTGGTCTCCAACCACTGATGTGGGAGCAACATGTTGCTCTCATGGAGAATATCCAGATACAGACGCACACCCTGGTCCTCCAAAGCAAATGAAACCCTGGTGCCCAGCAAAATAGGTATCGGCCACCTATCCAAATGTACTGCAAGAAGTTCACTGGCACACAGGTAATGCTGGCAGGGTGAAACCCTTGCTTTAAATTTATTTAATGCAGCATGCTTGATAATGGGTATCATCCACAAAACGCTGCATTCTGCATTAAATAAATTTAAAGCAAGGGTTTCACCCTGCCAGCATTACCTGTGTGCCAGTGAACTTCTTGCAGTAACATGTTTCTCCCCAACCCCTTGGATGTTGCTCCCAGTGGCCTCAAAGCATATGTTTATTTTTGAATTCCAAGCTTGGAGGCAAGTTTTGGTTGTATAAAAACCAGGTGTACTGCCAAACAGAACCTCCTGTAGGCTGCCAGTCCTCATAGGGGCTACCAAATAGTCCTATTTGGCACCCCCAGGAATATGTTTCATGCTTGTGTTGCTCACAAACTTGGATAAAAATGGTTGGGGGCCACTGTTGTACATGAATCCATTTGCGTTGGGGTCCTGTTTGTACCAGCCTGAGTTCTATAGATACCTATGCTCCAAATGCTGAACACCTAGGGGCAGATTCACTAAAGGGCGAAGTGACTAACGCTGGTGAAAATTCGCCAGCGTGACGTAATTTTGGCACTTCGCCAATTTACTAACGGTAGCTGGCGTAAATCTGCTGGCGTTATTTCGCCAAGGAGATAGATTCTGGTGCAACTTCGCATTCTAACGCCAGACAAATTTACGGTCTGGCAAAAGAGTGTTACTACGCAAATTCACTAAGTTTTTGATTTTACTGACCGTTACCTCTATTGCCAGACTTGCCTTCGCCACCTCAGACCAGGCGAAGTGCAATAGAGTAGATAGGAGTTCCTCAAAAAAAAGTTTAACATTTTTCTAAGTCCCAAAAAACGATGGCGTTTTTTCCTATTTAAAAGGTGATAGACTGAAAAAGTTCGTAATTTTTTTTTCAGGTATCCTCCTTCCCCCCCCCTACATTTGCTAACATATGGCACCTAAACTATACTGTGGGCACATGTGTAGGGCATTATAACAATTTTATATAATTTTATTAAGGTTCCCTGGCCTTGTGTAGTCTAATGTATTTGCTGCAGCATATACGTCCATTGTACTTTAACTGCACGCCGTATGCTAATTAGCCAACGCTAGCGTAACTTCAAACTGCTGAGCGTAATTTCGGTATCCTGTGCGCAACTTCGGATCTTCGTGAATTAGCGGTGTCCAGGCGAATTTACGCCTGGTGAAGTGTTGCGATGTTCGCGAAGCCATCGCTGGCGAATTTTTGCCTGTTAGTGAATTTGCCCCATAGAGCCTGTGCCGTTCACCCCCACTCTTACAATAAATAATGTACCCCCTGTTGTAAAATATAGGTATAGGAACTGTTATCCAGAATGCTTGGGACCTGAAGTTTCCAGATAAGGGATCTTTCCATAATTTGGCTCTCCATACCTCAAGGGGCACATTTACTTAGGGTCGAATATCGAGGGTTAATTAACCCTCGCTATTCGACCGTCAAAGTTAAATCCTTCGACTTGGAATATCGAAGTCAAAGGATTTAGCGCTATTCGTTCGAACGATCAAAGGAATAATTGTTTGATCGAACAATTAAATCCTTCGAATCGAACGATTCTAAGGATTTTAATCCATCAATCGTACGATTTTCCTTTGATCAGAAATTGCCTAGAAAGCCTATGGGGACCTTCCCCATAGGCTAACATTGATGCTCGGTAAGTTTTAGGTGGCGAAGTAGGGGTTCAAAGTTTTTTTAAAGAGACAGTACTTTGGCTATCGAATGGTCGAATAGTCGAACGATTTTTAGTTCGAATCGTTCGAAGTCGTAGTCGAAGGTTGAAGTAGCCAATTTGATGGTTGAAGTAGCCAAAAAAATACTTTGAAATTCAAAGTATTTTTTATTCTATTCCTTCACTCGAGCTAAGTAAATGTGCCCCCAAGTCAACTAGAAAATCATATAAACATTAAATAAAGCCAATAGGCTGGTTTTACTTCCAATAAGGATTAATTATATCTTAGTTGGGATAAAGAACAAGGTACTATTTTATTTAAAAGAAAAAGGCAATACTATGTTTATGGGAGATGTTTTTCCCATAATTCTGAGCTTTCTGGATAATGGGTTTCCAGGTAATGTATCCTATACAGATATGTAAAATATGTAAAGGTGGCCACAGACGCACAGATAATATCGTACAAAACGAATTTTCGTCTGATATTCGTTGCATGTATGGTGGAAAAAGAGCCGACCGATATCGGCAGAAGACTTGGATATCGGTCGGCTCGTCGATCGGGCTGGACGGAAAATTTTGATCGGGTGCCTTTGAAGGGACCCAAACATCGGCCATTGTTAGTGCTGAATCGTCAGATACAGGTAGAATTCTATTGTTTCTTCCCGTATATCTACCTGTATATCTGACGATTCAGCTCTACACGTGTGTATTGAAACGAACGATCTTTCTTGGAAAGATCTTTTCCAAGAAAGATCGTAATTGTTACGTCTATGGCCACCTTAAGATTATTCAAAGTCACCTTCAACCTTGCGCTTTTATATGGTCACGGAACTACTCGGTGACTTGAATATTGTTTTTTTCTGTGATGAAATTGACTATACCTTGGGGTGCTGGAGTACAGCACCTCCTATACATATAAATGTTACTTATTGGGGCATGTATATATTTTTTCAGATGTACATCTGTTATTACATGTTATTGCACATTTCATCAGGAGCCAATTAACCTGTCTGTATGTTTTCAGAGCATGGGAGGAAACCAAGCAACAGAAGGACAACCAATGCAGTGAGAGGAACATACAAGCTCTTTTCAGATGGTACCCAGTTTGGAATTGAACTCATGTCTTGGACTAAATAGTCAAATAATGAGGAAAGAAAGAAAGAAAGAAAGAAAGAAAGAAAGAAAGAAAGAAAGAAAGAAAGAAAGAAAGAAAGAAAGAAAGAAAGAAAGAAAGAAAGAAAGAAAGACAAATCATACATTTTTAATGACAAAAAGGAAAACCTACACAACCGTTTAGCATCTGGAATCAACATTTAGACACCATGGTTCCAACACATGCCATGGAGCGTATTCGTCAAATGAAAAAGTCATTTAAATAATTCTAGAAAAAAGAAAGTGGAGCTTTTACATATATGCATATGTACATAGATACATATATACCCACATATGGCATTTAAGTCAATAGGAAAACTCAGTGGTAATTTAAATATGGTGGCTTTATTTACACCAGGCTTGACAGTTTTTGGCCCATGTGTTCACTTCCCCTACAGAAATAGTTATTGGTAGAATTAGATAGGAGTGACACAATATTAGAATAGTTACTTCCAGGCTGAAACTGTATATAAGAACATAAACAAGATTAAAGCATTGGATTAGTATGGGATCCGTTTTTTGGAAATCCGTTATCCAGAAAGCTCCAAATTGCAGAAAGGCCGTCTCCCATAGGCTCCATTTTAGCCAAATAATCCAAACTTTTGAAAATTATTTCCTTTTTTTCAATAATAATAATAAAACAGTAGCTTGTACTTGATTCCAACTAAGATATAATTAATCCTTACTGCAAACAAAACCAGCCTATTGGGTTTATTTATTTAGCAAACCCTAGATCCCGAGCATTCTGGATAACAGGTCCCATACCTGTCCTGTAAATTAAGTAACTTAACTAGTTGCAAGCTATCTGTCTGTTTTGGCTCAAAAATTTCTTCTACTGGTGCCTCCACAACATGCAGTTTTATAATCACAGTTCCTGTTTTTATAGGTTAATTTTTAGTTAATCTGCCAGAAGGGAAATTATGGTAATATAATGGAATACAGATGCCCTAACCTAGTAAACCATGACAATCAAACACATAAGAAATCTGCTCCAGAAAAACTTTAAGAATATTATTGATCCCTGTGTAGGGCTAAAACAGCCTCCTTCACAGATATTGATGTAGAATGATGTCTTATTGATGGTCATCTACTGATGGAGCTGCACCAAGGCCCTGTATAGATGGATCTCTGAGATGAGGACTAAATGATCACATCATCCAGATTTGGTCCAACACCCAAACAAATGGATCTTCCCAAGTATGGACAGCTTGCATCGTGATTGTAAAAAAAAAAAAAAAAAAACGAAAGTACTTATATACCTCCAGCTTCTAGTAGAAGTAAATCTAGAGCAACTGGACTTGCGGAGTATTCATTGAAGATGTTCCACTACTCGAGCTGAGCAGCTTCTTTAATTCAATGAGTAGTGAAATATCTTCAGTGATTATTCAGCAAATCCAGTTGCTCTAGATTTACTAGGTTTACCATGACCTGGATGAATGAAAACCTTCATTTCATAGACATCTACAGGCTCTGTTTAGACTATCCCGACATATCTTACAAATAAAGCTGAGATATAGACTAGTGAATAAGTCCGAATAATTTTGTCCGACAGTTTTCTTTTTTCCCCCAGCGAATTTTACCGCAGTTTGGAGAAAACATTCGCTGGTGGTGAAATGAGGAAATTCGCTGCAAATCCATGCCTGACGAATTTATTCGCCCATCACTAATATGGAGGTCTGGCCTCCTTGATATAGATATGTACCATCTGGCATCTATTCTTTTGTCCACCTTAGGCCTCTCAGGTAATTTTAAAAATCACCAAAAATGATGATTGCAAACACAAAGGGGCAGATTCACTCAAGGGTGCAGTGGCTAACACTAGCGACATTTTGCCAGCGTTTCCACCCGCAGGGACATCGCCAAATCACTAACAGGTGCTGGCGCCAATTCGCTAGCGAATGGGACCGTCGCTAGCATTCATTTGCACTGTATCGCCAGTCAACTTTTCACTCTGATGAACGATCGTTACTCCGCAAATTCAGTAAAGTGCGGATTTTACTGAACGTTACCTCTTTCGCCAGAGTTGACTTCACCACCTCAGACCAGACGAAGTGCTGAAAAGAAGCCAGATCTTCCTCAATCTTCTGTCACTTACATCATATCCTGTGAGCTGAAAATGCACTAAAGTTTAAAAAACGCTGGCGACTTATCCTTTTTTTAAGCGGGATTGCCTGCAAAAGTCTTGACTTTTTTGGGTAACTGGTTTTCTCCAGACATTTCATAACATATGGAACATTGATTTTACAGTGGGCTCATGTGTTGGGCATTATATTAACTCTCTTGTCTTTATTAAGGTTCCCTGGACATGTAATAAAAAGTGGTAACTTCAAGCATTTGCACCAACATTTATAATAAAGACGTCCATACAACTTTAAATTACTCGCTGTATGCAAATTGACCTAAGCAGGTCACGCATCAGATCACTAGTGAATTTTCGCTAGGCACAAACGACTGCTAGCGCATCTTTGCTATGAAATGCTCACACTGCCAAAGTAACGCTAGTGAAAACTTACCAGCGTTCGGCGTCCAGGGCGCAACTTCGCATATTAGTGAATTAGCGTAGTAGTAGCATATTTGCGCCTGTGATGTGGTGCGATGTGTGCAAAGCGGTCGCTGGCGACAATTCGCCCTCTAGTGAATCTGCCCCCAATGTACAACTGCTGGCCGCTATGAAAAACCTATACTTTTAAAGAGAGCCAGTAATTATAACGGGATCACCCTCTCCCCCATCACTTTCCTCAGATCTTCCCATCATCCCATCTGTTTTTTTTATGTTATGTTATTGTACCTAAAAGGCATATTACTATTGATAAAATCAATGAAACAGATTTTAAAAATGACCAGTTTGTTTTTAAAGCCAATAGCCACCTACAGACTCATTATCGTAGGTAACAAAAATGTTAGGCTTTAATAAACTAAAGGTGGCCATACACGGGCCGATAAAAGCTGCCGACAGACCGTGTCGGCAGCTTATTGGCCCGTGTATGGGGCCCCCCGACGGGCTTCACCGATCGAGATCTGGCCGAAAGTCGGCCAGATCTCGATCGGATGGGATAGAAAATCCCGTCGGATCGCGGCCGCATCTATTCGTTGATGCGGTCCCGCGATCCGACCGCCCGTTAAGGCCTCGTTAGGATCCGATCGTTGGGCCCTAGGGCCCAAGATCGGATCGGCCCGATATTGCCCACCTCAAGGTGGGCATATCGGAGGGAGATCCGCTCGTTTGGCGACATTGCCAAACGAGCGGATCTCTCAGTGTATGGCCACCTTAAGACTAGTGGTTTCACTTCTCTGCATTAAAGGTGTCACTTAAAAAACACTTTTATAGCTCTTAATTCTCTCCTGCAATTTTATAGCTAATACCATCCACTTTCTAATGCACAAACGGACTTGAGACCATCTAAAGATTTCCCACTTGCTTATTTTGCCCTTTCATCCATAAGATCGTGTTTGCAGTTAAAATGCCTGGCTTTTCACATTTCTCTTCTAGGCATCTTTTTGCCTTTTCTGCACTATTTTCTGCCTGAAACTGGATCTGTATACTTTAGATGGATTGCATGTGAATATTCAGGCAGAGAGGGCTGTGGAACACATGTCAATGTTTTTACAGTAAAGTGGGGGGGGAGAAGTCCCATGGTTTCTTTTTGAGTAATTACAGAACATATGGAAATAGTGTGATCACTGCACGTTTCAGCAATACAGAGTATGATGTTCTTTGAAGAGCATTCCCACAAATATTCCTACTACACTTACGGCCTTATTCACGCATCATTTACATGGGATTTTTGATGTTAGAGTTTTGATCAGTTAGTTAACAACAGTAAATCTGGAATTCAAAAAGAGCTGTAGGCTCATGATGCAAAGGGCGTATTCCAACAATGACAAGCTCAAATTTTCTGGCCTAAAACCCTTTTCATTACAAGCTCCCAGTGTTGGACTGGGATGCCAGGGTCTCCACCAGAAGACGTCAGGGCCCACTTTCCAAAATATTATACCACCTCTCCTCACTTAGGCGCAAATTCACTAAGCGCCGAAGCGCCGAACGCTACCATCAATTCGCTAGCATTTGGCATTTTCGGTACTTCGCAAATTCACTAACGAACGCTGGCGTAAATTCGCTAATGTTAGTTCGCACCCTTATGCCAGGCGAATTTTCGCTAGCGACGTAACTACGCAAATTCACTAACTTGCGCAGTGTACTGAACGCTACCTTTTACGCTAGACTTCCTTCGCCACCTCAGACCTGGCAAAGCGCAATAGAGTAGATAGGGATTGTTTCAAAAAAGTCAAATTTTTTTCGCTGGCGTGTTTTCTACATGATGGGTGATAGACTGAAAAAGATCGAAAATATTTTTGGGGCTCCCCTCCTTCCCCCCTACATTTCCTGACTCATGGCAACTTACCTAGACAGTGGGCACATGTGTAGGGCAAAATAACATTTTTATTTGCTGATTTGAAGGTTTTCTAGGCATTTGTAATGCTAATACGTATTCCTCCATTGAAATTTGAATTTGGCGCCGTATGCAAATGAACCATCGCTGGCGAAACTTCGCTTTGCTTGGCAAATTAACGTTAGCGCAACTTCGCAAACTTACGCTACCCCTGTGTGCAACTTCGGATTTTGGTGAATTTGCAGAGCGCTGGCGAAAATACGCCTGGCGAAGTGTGGTGAAGTGCGGCGAAGCGTGGCGAAGTTTCGCCTGGCGCAACTTCGATTCTTAATGAATTTGGGCCTTAATCTCTTTATTTTCATAGTCTCTTTTCTCTACATTCTACAGTATACTTTATTATTAAGCCTCTTTGTTCCCATAAAGAAATAAGGAATGGCCATGAAATAGGCCAAATGGTTAGAAGCAAGAGGCCCACTGACACCTGGACCAACCGGGAGTTTTCCTGATATCCGGGTGGCCAGTCAGACACTGCAAGCTCCTCTTGTAGGATTGAGCATTTAAACTCTGAGTTAAAATATGGAAAATAGGTTTCCTGTTCCCATAGCCACAGAATTGGTGCTAGTTGGTGGTGATATGAGGAGCAATCAGTGGCATAGCTGTGAGGAAGTAGACCCCATGGCTGTGGGAAGACCTCCAGACAGAGATGTCCAGTAAAGACCCATGACTCTTACCCCCTCAAGGGCAAAAATCTCTGTTATGCCCACCCTGCAGCCTTTAATCCCCATACCACCACCCTGTTTTAACATATAGCTCTGATGTGGGGGGGTAGAGGTTGGACTGCATATATCTATATATAGGTGGCATTGGTTCTGTAACTGATTGGTTGGAGTTACTGGAGAACCATAGAGAAGATATCCAGCTGATGACCTGAAAACACTCTCATTCTCAGGATACTGAGTCTAGGGGACTGCAATGCAGGACATGCAAATGAGCATCATTTTACCCCCCAGAAATGCATAAAATGCTAAAGACAAAAATATATTTAACTGTTGAAGACTGGGGAGTTGGGTCTTCAAGAGCTCATCAGAAAAACCTTACATTCAGGGTACAATCTCACAACAATTAGATGAAGATAATGTTTAATGTTATAGGCGTTGCATAGGTCTAAGATGATGACCATATGAAAGGGCTGATGGTCATTATATTTGGCTTGGACTGGGAGATGCTACGAAACTCTAGCAGAATGGACGGCAAAATATTTTTGACGTGCAACAATTTTTGACGCGAGCGACTATTTTAATACACGCGACAATTTTATACACTCAACTATTTCGTCCAAATGAATTAAAAAAATAATTTTAATTCATGCCAATTTTTTTTTGTCTTGGCGGATTTTTCGCCAGTGAATTTTCGACACATTTACCGCAAATCCATGCCTGTCGAATGTATTTGCCCATCACTAATTAATTTAACCCAAAAGGATTGTTTTGCCTCCAATAAAGTTTAAATATATTTTAGTTGTGATCAAGTACAAGCTATTGTTTTACAGCACAGAGAAAAAGGAAATCATTTTTACAAATTTGAATTATTTCATTATGTCTTCCCGTAATTTGGAGCTTTCTAGATAACGGGTTTCCAGATCCCATACCTGTATAGCACCCATTTGAGTTTCATTGGGAGGCAGCACAGAAGTGTATCGACTAGGGCTGTAACCTTTACTTTTGGAACATATTTAACAAATCCAGCAGCCGTAGGATGGACAAGTTCTTTGTATCTTCAGGTACTGTTTAAAATACCATAAAAAAGCAGATGAGAACAGTCTATTAACGCCACATTATCCGCACGACTATGGAATTGATTTTTCCTAATGTGTCACCTGGAGTTTATTGTGGAGAGATTAGCAGTTTTTCACAGTTTGCTTTTAAATTGAAATAAAAAACACCAATTTTCTGCTGAGCTTTTTGTACTCAATCCTCTTGCAGAGAAATAATAAATAAGGGCTGCACAGTGGAGCTATTCTCTTTGGTGCTAAATGCTGATTTGCTAATTTATATGTAATTAAAGTTTTGGAACTATGACATGCCGGTACCCCATGTCAGACTGATACCCAGTGATGGGCCAAGAGCTGCATCTAAGGCAAAAAACTCTTTTGCTGACTCCCACTAACCCTTGCCCACAACCTCAGCAGCATCTTCCCACCTCCATCCAGGCTCCCCATCATGGACCACTCCTGATCAGCATTACGTGAATGTAAAGCAAGTAAGGGCGCATAGTCTATTGTACGGTAATTTGGCACCCTGGCAGCTACCTATCTTGCTTACCCCTTCCAGTCCTTGTACCTGCTTCAATGTTGTTACTGTGTAATACTTTAAAGCACTAGAGTAGTGATGGGCGAATTTGGGGCAATTCGCTCTACCCCTTACTTTGCACCCTGGACACAAGTATTTGGAGTCCAACGTGTAGAGATCCATTTTGCCCTCATTAATACAGAGCTGTCAGGGTTTAGCAGCTATTTATTCATGAGGGTTGAGGGGAAGCATTAAGCTGCCCCCCACACACCCCTACCCATCCCCCATTATTAGCACATGGCTTGTACTATATGGCATTTGGGCATGTCAGCAATGCGCTCTTCACCTTGTGCCGTATTTCCAATGTGGATCTAGAAGCAAAGAGCAGCCTGACACTAGTATTTTAAGAATAAACCTGTAACGTAGGTCTCCAAAACCCAGAACTAACCCCAAGACTCCGTTCACAGCCTGCTCTTCTGCCTTTGGCTTCAGGTGTAGGGATGGGCGAATTTTTTCGCCTCGTTTCGCCAAAAAAATGACGCCCATAGACTTGTATGGAGACGTGCATCAAAAAAAAGACGCGCGACAAAATAATTTTGCCGCACGACAATTTTTTTGACACCCATAGACTTTAATGGGCGTCTGCCACATTTCGCCGGCAGCGAATTTTTGGCGAAACGGGTCAAATTCGCCCATCCCTATCATGGGGAAGCCCTCCGCTAGCACCAGGTCTTATTGCGGGAGAACTAGGGGGAGAGTTCTGGGTGAGCATGAACGTGTGAGGATATGACAGAGGAGCAATAGGTGGAGTCCAGGAACAGGCCGGGTCAAACCAAATGGACAATGCAGTACAAATACAGATAACAGGATCAAGGTCGGAAACACAGGCCGAGGTCATACACTGAGGAGCAGCGTAGTACAGAATCGTAATCAGATGAATAGTCAGAACAGGCCGAAGGTCAGTTCAGGCAGTAGAATGGCAAGATTAGGGACAGGCAAGGGTCAGACACTAAAATTCAACACACGAGCAAGCTCAGAATACACCCAGGAACTCAGGAAGAACCACTTATATTGGGCAACTAGAAAATTGGCAGAGAGCCCTTTTGTGTCACTGAGCAATGACGTCATCTGCGCCGCCACTTCAAACCCGCAAGTGATCATTTCAGGCGCTGAAGAGAGAAAACGTGGCGTGCGTCCCCGTCGCACACCCGCTAATCCACCAGGGTGAGTTCTCACAAAACACTTTTGTGCTCCTTTCTGCTGTTCCACTTGCACCCTGGTTCTTTCTAACCCCTTACTCCTTTGCATTATTTAATATAAATACCCCTGGCCCTTTACTCAGGATCATCTCCAGTACATTTATACTCCCTCTGTCTAAGATGATTGGGGTATTGGCAGTGCTAACCTCTGATAGATAGCAGGGTCTGAACTACATGAAGGCACCAAAGGCCACCATCTAGGGTGCAACTATTTTGGGAAGGGGAGGGTGCAATAACAAAAAATGTGTGTTAATCAGGGAAATGCATCATCCATTGTATATTGATATAACCACAACAGAAAGGTGTAAAATGCAGGAAAGCATAAAAATGGGAGGCGATATGGAAGCCTGTGACTATTCATGAAACCAAGGATAGGAAATGAATGATATGTGTTGTTATAGTGACCATTTGGTTAGGTTAGGGTTTGGTAAGGGTGGTCTCTGCACTTTTCTTTGATTTTTAAAAATCCAAAAACAAAAAAAAATGTGCCCCTCCATGTGATTTTGGTTTCACATTCAGGTGGAAGCAATTAGAGCAGAGCATAAAGTACTTTTATTTTTGCCAACATTTCAGAACTTTATATCCCATGTACATTTCAATTAAACATACAGTATATCTCCCAGGGTTTTTTTTCCAGCTCTAGTTATTTTGAAAAACATTTAGCATTTGCTCCGTTTCTTTGCTCAATCCAATATGTTGTTTTTTTTCCCCCTCTTTTGCCAGGGGATTTGCAAATAATTTCTTTTTAAGTGTGCCTAATCTCTTCTGTAATTTGGTTGTCAGCTTCAAATGAATGGAGCTCATTTTTCATACATACAGAATCCGCCTACGTCCTTTAGAACTTTTACACATGGACGGTCCCAAAACTTCTTTTTTTTTTTCAATCTGTGTGTGAAAGTGCAAACGCGGGACAAAAAACTGATTCATTTTTATACGTTTGCTTCATTTGATTGCACCATTTTTTCCTTTTCTATATCTTGTATAAATTCTGGCGTTTAATATAATTTAGGCATAGCAACCAACTGCAAAATACCTCTACTGCCCTCTGCTGACGCACAACACTTAATATTTCCAAATTTACTGTAGACTCTAAAAAAGGAGCCCGACCCACGCAACAGAATTTTCCCTGCTGAAGTGCCAACAAACTTCATTTCTGGGGCTGCAGAAGCAGCAGCCTAAAATAATAAAATTCAACTCACTATGATGCCAGCTAATTTGCAATCACATTGTTAATTGTGTGGAATTGTGTGCGTTTCTTAGGCTCCCACAAATTTGTTGGAATTCTGGGAAATAATGAAGAATTATGGGAAAAGAAATGGCAATTTCTGTCCATTTTTCTCACATTTTCACATTCCCTATAGCACCTGTGTTAGTAAAGGAGCCCTTAATGGGATTTTATCATGGAAAACATGTTAATGCATAAGTTAATAGCTGAATCCTGCATTGAAATCCAGTTTTTTCAAAGGAGCAAACCTATTTTGTTATATTCCATTTTGAAATCTGACTAAGGGGTAGACATTGTTAGTTTCCCAGGTGCCCTCAGTCATGTGACTTATGCCCTGATAAACCTCAGACGTGATATCACCCCCCTCCCTTTCCCCCCAGCAGCCCTTGAGCAGAACAATGTATAGGTAACCAGATAACAGCTCCCTGACACCTGCATTGCTAAAAATGCACCTAGTGGTAGATATGAGAACAGCACTCAATAGTAAAAATTCAAGTCTGGCAAAAACAACTCCTTTTGTTGATTAGGAGAAACAATAGCTTATCTGAAAGTAGTTCCATTGTGAAGTGCTGGCAATTTCTGAAAGCATGTGTCCAGGAACAATGACCAAAAATAAATTTATTGGTTTAAGAATACAATTTTAAATGTTAGAATAAATTACTTGCAATGTACTTCAGTAATAAAAAATATACCATAAAAAATCATGACAGAATCCCTTGAATATAGTTGTATAGTTGTTTCTAATTTAATATGGATACTTCCTTCATAGCTGAAAAACATACAGTGAATATATAACTTATATCACAAGTTGGAAGATAAAAAGTTTGCATTTCATTAAGCCACCAAAGGGATATGTTAAAAGGACTTGGAACTGGTTTTACAGTTGTGGTTTATATGATTTATGGTTTGGAGATACAAAAACTCTGATCTGATATGTTTGAGTAGTTTGAACAGCACTGCAGTTCCCAACGCTCAGGGTAACTACTTGTTTCATAGGGCACAGCCAGTAGAATGATGCATGAAAATGAGTCTATATGCTCATGTTACATAGGCAGCCATTGCATACTATACATTATGACCATTAAGTTAATTAGTGCTTTCTAGCTATGGCATTGCTCCTTTCTGAACTGAGATCTGAAAGTAATACAATGGAAGTTCCAAGGATATTTGATACCTCTGGAAACCAGTGGAAGACCATGTTGACCCAATGTCTCCCACACTGTGAAAGATCCTGCAATACCTACTAATGAAAGTAATTGTGCTTAGCCATGTTGCTGCAATACTGAAAAAAAGCAATGGCAAATATGTTGGAGGAAACTCAAGGTGAGATAACAGGTGGCCCTTGTACGTTCGGAGACTAGGTTGGGCACTTACTCCTGAGGTAACAGTCAGTTTAAAGTGGGCATCAAGGAGATTTTGCTGCTACAGTCGTAAATATTTATATTAAAGCTTGGTTTGGAATTTATAATGTCAGCATTTTAGCTATTGGAATGACTGAATGTCCACTCTGTTTTATTAATATGGATTACCTTTATTCTGAGGGTAGAAAACAATAAATATAGAAATACTGTTAGACTTCCCCAGCTATTCTATTCTGCTTATGGTCATACCCAGGATGATCCATTTATTTTGTGAGGTTGCCAAATAGGATCCAATTGGACTGATCTAATTGTTTTGCCCCTATGCAAACTCTTAAATAGATACTTGCAGACACACTGGAATAGACCTACAGCCATGGCCCTATAGGGTCCTCACCCAACTGGATTTCCATCCTTCAACTCAGAATTAATACAACTTGAAGGCAAATCAACCATTCTTTTATGTATCTGTAAATTTAGGCAAGCTCCTCCAAATCCTTGAAAGAAAGGTCCTATCAACAAACCATACCTTAATTATGAGACCTGATAAGGATAAGGCTAATGTTTGAATGTGAAGGATGAAGCAGGGCTCCAAAGTATAACATTGTTTTATATAAGGGTACAGTAAGTATAGACATTTATTTTGAGATAGAGGTGGTTATGCAAAGACCCTCTGGGAGAGACTTACATCCATGGCTCCATATTTTCCTCACCCAACTTAATTTCCAAACTAATGTTGAATTCATGTCGAAGGCAAATCAACCATTCTTTTATGTATCTGTAAATTTAGGCAAGCTCCTCCAAATTCTTGAAAGACAGGTCCCATCAACAAAACCTCATTTTATGAGACCTGTGGAAGGACAAGGCTAATGGTTGAATGAGAAGGATAAAGCAGGGCCCCAAACTATAACATTGTTTTATAATTTATAATGGTCCATTGGTTTTTGGATAGAGCTGATTATGCAAAGGAAGGTCTTAGAATGTGAACTATAAATATTATTATCAACAATTATATTGTAGCTGCATACTCCGACCTGCCTTCAGCTTAGTTTTCCAGAACCCTCACTGGATATAACCAACACTGACCGCCATTTGTTTTACTTACTATGTATATATGTATACTTCCCATAAAAAATGTTAAAACGTAAATGGTAGCCTACAGTTAATAAACTCCATCCAATATCTCTGAAAATCACAAACTTATATAAACTCTAGTTCTTGTTTCAAAATTCTCATTTTTAAATCTAATTTGCTCTTGCAAAGACTCATATTTTACGACTATGAAGGAAAAGCAGAATTTGTTCTTTGGCTTGAAAAATGGTCTCTGCTCTCGATTACGTTTTTTTTTTTTTTGACCTGTTAACATCATCAATTTTCTGTCACGCAGTAAATGCGTGCATTCATTTGGAAGAGACCATATGTTAAAACATATCAGTCAATTATGGCCATTCAGTTTGGAATGATATTTTTTATATATATATCAGATAGAATATTCAGTAAAAGATACATTTCAAAGTGGAATGCCAGACTAATGATAAAGTTATGCATGCTTACAAAATAGCCCTCATTTATTCATCATTCAAAAACATATCAAATCTACATTTCGTTTGCCAAGATTGACTTTAGGAGCTGATTTCCCTCAAAGCACTTCGCTCTTATGGAATTCATGCCTCTAAAAACAAGGTTCATGATGACAGAAATGGTACTTAATCTTGGTTGCTCACCAAATGCTAAACTCCAACTAAATGTTTGTTTTGTCTACAGGTATAAAAAACAGTCTTTATCAGGACTGTCCAACTGAAGATTTGTGGCCTTGACGTGATGCTCAAATGTATGTAGAATATCCCCTACATGGAAAGAATTGGACAACTCTTTTTATTCTATCTCAGCTATTTTATTATTCAAAATAATTGCTGAATATTAATGCCCTAGTTGGTCTACAGCAGTGATCCCCAACCAATAGCTTGCAAGCAACATGTTGCTCACCAACCCCTTGGATGTTGCTTCCAGTGGCCTAAAAGCAGGTGCTTATTTTTGAATTCCAGGCTCGCAGGCAAGTTTCGGTTGCATAGAAAAGGTGTACTGCCAGAGTCTCATGTAGGCTACCAGTCCACATAGGCGCTACCATATAGCCAATTATTAGCTTATTTGGCATCCCCAGGGATTTTTTTCATGCTTGTGTTGCACCCCAACTCTTTTTTGAATGTGGCTCGTGTGTAAAAAATATTTTGGGGACCCCTGGTCTAAAGTTTGTCCATTGTGCTGCAACATTATAAAAAGTAATGATATTGTGAGGTACTTACCTGTAAGGCAATGGTGCCAAGCCTTCTAGATTTACATGGCATGCTGATGTCAAGTCCATGGGTGCTTCATGATGCAGGAGCAATGAAGCACAAGTACATCCAGGATCCTAATAAATTTCCACCTGCCCTGGTTCCAGGCTGCCTTGACTACACTTACTTCTTCACAAATTGCTACCAAGCTTTGTTCCAGAAACTATTCTAACTGGGATGGAAGCTAAATGGAAATGTACAGCTAAGGTTGCAAGACCAGGAAAAAAAAGTGCAAACATTTGATCTGTTCATCAGCAAAGTAAAAGTTATATTTATCTGCATTCTAGGTGGGGTATCTTCAAGGTTTCTCCAAGATGATGCTCATTGGTACAAAATGGAAAAGGCAAGGCAGCATTAATTTACTGTGATTTGCTGCTTGCATCAGTATAAAATTCCTTGAATTGTGGGTCTGGCCCCCCTACAGAGCCTAAAACTGTTGTGGGGGAAACCTGTCTGTAGAATGCTTTTGTACTGTCTTGAGAAATTTTCTGAACTATGGGATGATGACTATTAAGGCCATATTTTTATATTTCTTTAGCTGTGGTATAAGGTAATAAAAACCATTAAGAATGTCATTAACAGAAGTCCTTGTGAAAGAGGCACCAAAATGGCTCATGGGGAACCAAACATGTCAAGATGGGATGTCTAAACAGTAATCTATGTAACCCCGTTTGCATCATAAGTATTAAAAAATGCAAAATAATTCTTGCCATGGTGTAAAACTGTGAATTAAACAGGAACAGATGGTGAATGGTGATTCTGTAACACTCTACATGGATGTGCATGAAACCAAGAAGTCCTGTGACACCTCTCTTAAGATGCGCTTTTGATAACTAGTGTTCACTACTGATGGATAAGTTAACCAGCCATGACACAAAGGCAGGTATGCACAAACAAGAGCTATAATAGAAAGAGCTTTAGCAATTGATTGTTTGGTGACATTTTCAACAACCTTGGGGATCTCCAAGAATTAAAATGATTTTATATTTATTCCAGAAATTTCGTTCAATCGGTTTCAAACATAATCCTTCTGCATACATTCTATTGATGAGTGACACAGAGATTTCGGCAAATCTGCCTTGAGGTTGACTTTGTAATAACACATACACACAATTACAAACAGATAAAACTTATTTATGCTCAAATTAAAATATTTTATGATTTAAAACGAGAAAAAAAAGCCCCTAGGGCTATGGCAATGAATTTCAGTAATAGCATGCATAATGAGTTCTTTGCATTAACGGTGAAATGATTGTGTGTGTTTTAGCCAATGGCATCTTTTGCAGATATTCTTGATACAGCATGTCATTGGTGATGACTGCTTCAGCTCTCAGCATAATATCGCGGGCAATTATATCCTCATCAATTTAAAAGTAAACATTTAGAAAATAGAAATCAGATTAGAAAGAAATAAAAATTGAAATACCAGAGGGAGGCTAACAGATCTAGAAGAGGTACTTCTAGAACCAGTGGCTTGCACGCAACATGTTGCTCATTGACCCATATGATGTTGCTCCCAGAGGTCACAAAACAGGTGCCCATTTTAATTTCTGGCTTAAAGACAAGCTTTTGAGCACAAAGACGATGTGCACTGCGAAACAGAGTCCACATGGTGCTACCAAATAGATAATCAAAGCTCCTCAACTACTTTTACATCTAAATATGGGTCCCCGGTGAAAAAAAGTCGGGGATCCCCATTGTAGAACATCCAGCCAGAAGGGCTGCATTGATAAAAAAAATTGAAACACAATCAGAACAGTCTAGAAGCTTGTCCTTCATTTTTTAAGGGATCTTCTAACCTTTGTACAGAGAAGGGCAACTAAGGATTGAAAGACTTTATTTAGAGCAATGATGGGGGATCAGATCACAATTTATAAATATATGAGGACCATACAGTAAACATTCTGATACTTTATTTACCAGAAGGTCTTGTAGGATCATTGGAAGTTTAAACCATGTTTGTATTAAATTCAAAGCCAATGCATGATGCTCTATGTGCATTTGCTCAGAGGAAACAACAAGACAATGAGTGCCTACTCAGTCACTCTAAAGACAACTTGGCAGATTGTTGGTGTGCCCAACTGATATCTGGTTTAGTATCAATCAGATCTATTGAACAGGTTGAAAAAGCAGGTGAAACATCTGAAGTGGTCCTCACCAAAATAAGTCAGCATAGGCTCCTATTATGATCCAATATTTGCTCATTAGGATTACAGTGTAATAATACTGTATATGTATGAGTACCATACAATTATTTCATTATTTTATTTTCCAGAAGGTCTTCTAGGATCATTAGGAGTTTAAACCATGTATGTATTAAAGGCAAAGTCAATTAGCTATCTGAGCATTTGCTGAGAGGAGACAATAGGACTATGAGTGCCTACTCAAGTTGCCTATATCTCGGCAATGTATTGATGTGCCCAGCTAATATCTGATTGAGGATCAGTCAGATATTTGTTGAACAGGTTGAAAAACAAGGTAGAGCAGCTGATGAGGTCCTCGCCAAAATAGGTCAGCATAGCCAACTATTATGATCCATAATTTGGCTCATTAGGATTTTATTTCCATTGGGGCAATGATGAGGGATTACAATGTGTAAATGTATGAGTACCATACAATTTATGTTCTGATATTGTATTTTGAGAAGGGCTTTTAGGATCATTAGGAGTTTAAACCATGTTTGTTTTAAAGGCAAAGGCAATGCATGCTACAGTATCTGCATCTGCTGAGAGGAGATGACAGGAACAATAGTGACTACTTAGTCAAAGATAACTTGGCAGTGTATTTGCCTGCTCAACGGATATCTGGCTGAGTATCAAACATATATCTATTAAACAGGTTCAAAAACTGTGTGAAGCCACTGATGTTGTCCTCACCAAATAGATCAGCATAGGCTCCCATTATGATCCAATATTTGGCTAAGAAGCCAAAGAAGACTGGATGAGTCTGATCTGCCAAAAAGATCCACTTCTTTGATGCCCAAAAAACGTCTCTTTCCATCTATGGCTAGTCCTGTAGCTTATACCCGTCTTAAACTTGCCTTAATAAAGTTCTATTTATGCTATTCAGCTAATGATGCCATTTTCCCACAAAACAAACATTTGTGTTTAATGAGATCAGTACAGAGGCAGCAAAATCTAATTTCTGATAATCCCACAAATGAGTGAATTTGAGAGAAATCAGCTCTTTATTTGCACAAGTTAATCTTGCAGAAAATCCTGTACTTGAGGCACGTGAAACGATGCCCAGACCAGAGGGATGAATGAAATCTTTTATTTGATGTGTGTTGTTCCACCTGACCAAACAAAGGTGTATCCACAGAAAACCCAGATAACATGTAAGTAAAAGCACTGGGCTAATATAAATATCTGGTATTTATTTAACATAGAAATGGCTTGCGGAGCAAGCATGTACATGTGTGTGTATGTGTACCCCTATGTCTGTCATTTCATTAGTGATCCTGAAATGTCTTTACACGTTAATACTAGAGACTGGGTGCTGGCAGGGTCCCAGTAATGATTGGGATCGGGATTTGGCTAAGCTATAGTATATCTATATTTAATGACATGGCATGCCTACAAACAGATACAAGCCAGGACTAATTTTATTAATGCCTATATAGCTTCAAAGATTTCATTTCACAACGAAGAAGCTCTAAATCATATAACCTTTAATCATATAGTGAAAACTGTAACCCCTTCTCTAAAAATATCAGGATATCAAGTTTTCTGAACACAAATCCAGAAATGGGCACAACTTACTGAGACGCGCCCCAAATAGTTGAAAATGTGGAGATTCTGCCTCTTCTGATGAAAGATGCACAACTGCATCTGTTGATACTGGAGAACCCCGAAGTTAATGTCACCCTGTACCTCCAGGAGCTGCATCAGTTGGTGCCTTAAACTTACAATTGTGAATTAGAATCAGATGGCTATTTTGATAATGTATTGACAAAGTTAGAAACAACTTGCACCTGATTTGTAGTCACATGCACAATTGTGTCTGTTTCATTTCTATGGGCACAAATCCTAGAGGCTATTATCCCCACTGTTACTATAGGCACCATCTCTCACTACTATACCTGCTATCCCACAGTCACACTCCTTTCCCAGAGACTATTATCCCACTGTTACTATAGACACCATCTCTCACTACTATACCTGCTATCCCACAGTCACACTCCTTTCCCAGAGACTATTATCCCCACTGTTACTATAGGCACCATCTCTCACTACTATACCTGCTATCCCACAGTCACACTCCCTTCCCAGAGACTATTATCCACTGTTACTATAGACACCATCTCTCCCTACTATATCTGCTATCCCACACTCACACTCCCTTCCCAGAGACTATTATCCACTGTTACTATAGACACCATCTCTCCCTACTATATCTGCTATCCCACACTCACACTCCCTTCCCAGAGACTATTATCCACTGTTACTATAGACACCATCTCTCCCTACTATACCTGCTATCCCACAGTCACACTCCCTTCCCAGAGACTATTATCCACTGTTACTATAGGCACCATCTCTCCCTACTATACCTGCTATCCCACACTCACACTCCCTTCCCAGAGACTATTATCCACTGTTACTATAGACACCATCTCTCCCTACTATACCTGCTATCCCACAGTCACACTCCCTTCCCAGAGACTATTATCCACTGTTACTATAGACACCATCTCTCCCTACTATATCTGCTATCCCACACTCACACTCCCTTCCCAGAGACTATTATCCACTGTTACTATAGACACCATCTCTCCCTACTATACCTGCTATCCCACAGTCACACTCCCTTCCCAGAGACTATTATCCACTGTTACTATAGGCACCATCTCTCCCTACTATACCTGCTATCCCACACTCACACTCCCTTCCCAGAGACTATTATCCACTGTTACTATAGACACCATCTCTCCCTACTATACCTGCTATCCCACAGTCACACTCCCTTCCCAGAGACTATTATCCACTGTTACTATAGACTCCATCTCTCCCTACTATACCTGCTATCCCACAGTCACACTCCCTTCCCAGAGACTATTATCCACTGTTACTATAGGCACCATCTCTCCCTACTATACCTGCTATCCCACAGTCACACTCCCTTCCCAGAGACTATTATCCACTGTTACTATAGGCACCATCTCTCCCTACTATACCTGCTATCCCACAGTCACACTCCCTTCCCAGAGACTATTATCCCACTGTTACTATAGACACCATCTCTCCCTACTATACCTGCTATCCCACAGTCACACTCCCTTCCCAGAGGCTAATACAGGTGCTGCTTGCACATCTGAAAAGGGAATTTTTGATATGTTATTACCAACAGCTGGTATTTAGTATGATCTCATTTTATATAGGGTCTAGAATAGTCACACTTATTTTTAAATCACTAAAAACAGCTCCTCAAATTGTGTCTCAACCACAGTGCAGTATATATATATATACTGTATATCTTTACAGGAAATTAATTGTATCCATGTTCCTATTATTCCCCTTGGAAACACTTCACATGACGTCAGCACGCTCCATCAAAACTATAACGCAGAGCCCAACTATCTGCAATTAAAATGTCTGTTGCTCATGTTTTTTTCATCAGGCTGAGTAATGGCCACATAAAGTGCATTTGCTGCTTTTCATTGTAACTGTACGTAAAGCTGAACTCTAAGTTAATTGAATAAACTCTTCTCATTGTATTGAAGTCATGTAGAGTGCCTACAGAAAATATCGAGAATAGAAGCCAGGCTTTATAGAAAAGAAAGAAACCTTGGAATATGTTACCGGTGAAATATGCCTGGGAAGAATAAGCTTTCAGTACATCTAATCTTACCATTAACTGTTCCTTCCTTCCTGGAAATACTTTATTTATAGCAGAGGACTCATAGAGCCCATGCATTTATATATATAATGTTTACAATTTATATTAAGCAGCAACATTCTGCTTCTCCAAGAGCCCAATCAAAGCATGCTTTCAATTGAGTTTTATTCACATAAATGCACTGAAAGTTGAGTACGGAAAGGATCAAATAGAATTATTGTATGCAAAGGGATAAACCAAGGTTAAACATGCAAAGCATTTAGCTGTAATGCAGAGCTCAAAAAAATATTTGCTCTTGCATATAGATTTTTTATTTTAGGAACCCTGTTTCTTTTTTATTTTTTTGTATGCTTAAAGAATTCCACTTTTTAGTTCTGAATGATAGAGATTTGATGTGTACTCAGCAGTGGCAAATAATAGGGCTGCTGACTGCTGAGGGCAACTAGTTTATCTTGGTTCCTTCTGGTGGAGAAACAGCCCAAGAGTTTATTTAGTTACCTATTCACTCTCTATTCATTATGGAATGACTTGGGTATCTCCAGTAACAAAAATTCTAAAGGGAAACACTAAAAGGAAACAATTCAATGCGATTCTCTCTTATAATCTTTTATCACAGGCATCTACAGAATACAATGACCCCTGCTTGGACCCACAAAGTAAGGGATTTTCTAAAATATGGCCTTGACCATTCTTGTTGTCCCAAGTCCTGGCCTGAAGTCCACACAGGATAACATTTAGGGGTAAATGTTTGCCATAGATATTTTGGAGTTTTAAGAGGGCAACGGTTATAAGCATATTTATGATTATGAGCCAAAGAGGTCCTCAACCAAATATTGGACTGGATGTAACACTGCATGTATGGTACTGCTGGGAGGATTCCATGAGTGGTACAACTAACCATTTTCCCCACTCAATTCAGGGGGCAGATGGGAGCCTACAACATCTATTTCAAGCAAGTTGTAGATCCAACTGCTGAGATCTCAGATTACAAAACTACAAACAACTGGGAGCAGCAATTGAAGCCATTTGTTGACTTTGCAGTTTGAGGTGCCATGAAACCATGGCCAAATATTGGACAGGATTTGGCGCTAGAATCCATGAGTGGTATCACAAACCATTTTCCCCACTCACCTTAGGAGGCAGAAGGGAGATTAATAATTGCACTTATACTTAAAGCGAGTTGTAGACCAATCTGCCAAGGTCACAGATTACAAAACAACAAAATAATTGGGCAGCAATTGAAACCATTTAATGAATTAGCACTTTGAGGTGCCATGAAACCATGGGCAAATATTAGAATGGGTGTGGTCCTGGATGTATGGTACTGCTGGTTGGATTCCATAAGTGATATCGCTAACCATTTTCTCACTTGAGGCAGAAGGGAGACTAAGAATTGCACTTGCTGTAGACACATCTGCCAAGATCACAGGTTACAAAACTACATAATAATTGGGACAGCAATTGAAACCATATGTTGACTTTGCACTTTGAGATGCCATGAAACCATGGCCAAATATTGTATTGGATGTGACCCTAGATGTATGGTACTGCTGGTTGGATTCCAAAAGTGGTATCACTAACCATTTTTCCCACTCACCTTAGGAGGCAGAAGGGAGACTTAGAATTGCACTTACGGTAGTTGTAGACTCACCTGCCAAGATCACAGATTACAAAACTACAAAATAATTGGGAGCAGAAATTGAAACCATTTCTTGACTTTGCAGTTTGCGTTGCCATGAAATCATGGCCAAATATTGGTAAGGATTTGTCCCTAGATGTATGGTACTGTTGGAAGGATTCCATGAGTGGTATCACTAACCATTTTCCCCACCCATCTTAGGAGGCAGAAGGGAGACTAAGAATTGCACTTCTACTTCAAGCAAGTTGTAGACCCAACTGCCAAGGTCATAGATTACAAAACTACAAAAAATGGGGGGCAGCACATGAAGCTTTTTGTTAACTTTTTACTTTGAGGAGCCATGAAACCACAGCCAAATATTGGACTGGATGTGGTCCTAGATGGGTGGTACTGCTGGGAGGATTCCATAAGTGTTACGACTAAACATTTTTTGCCACTCACCTTAGGAGAGCCTTAGAATTGTATTTCATTTTAGACCAAGCTGCCAAGATTACAAAATGACAAAGTATTTGGGGGCAGCAACTGAAAGAATTTGTTGACTTTGCAGTTTGAGATGCCATGAAACCATGGCCACCACATTGACCTTTGGGAGTGCAGGCAATTACATAATAACAGTAAAATAAAGCTCAGCTCAACCAAGGAGTTTCCCAGTCATCAGAGAACCACAAGACACAAGATTACACAATACAGTAATTATTTAGGAAAGGTCTTTAAAAATTGTTCTAGTCCTTTCTGAGCAGAGAAACAAGAGCTGTGGGACAAGTGGGAATACCATATGCAGAAAGGTAACTGACATCTATGACATCTATGCAAATTCTTAACCTATGTCTGAATATTCCTTCTCTTGGAAATACAAGGTATACTGTAAAAACAATGACACCCTATGGTTTCAATGAAAACGTTTCACCACTCATCTGAGTAGCTTCTTCAGTAGTGAATAAATTCACTTAACTGACGCAAAAATTCACCAATGCACGTTGGAAAAGTCGCTTGCGCCAAAATCGTTGCGCGTCAACATTATTCCCGGTGTCAAAATTGACGCAAGGGTCAGAATTGACGCGGGCATCAAAATTTATATGGGCGTCAAAATTCACAATTCGTGAATTTTTTTGCAGTTTCGCGAATTTCGTTACAAATTCGATAGAAATTCAACAATTTCTACGAGAACGGGACAAATTCGCCCCTCAGTTTTCTTCAGTTCAACTGAAGTGGTTGGGAATTCCCCGATATTTAAACGCTTGAGGGTAGTAAAATCACAGATATATAAAGTCATTTCAGTTTATATAACTAGGAAGTGCATCGAGTTGGACATTCTTTATGAATACTGATGCATCCAGCTGTGCACTGTGCAAACCAGGGGTGCAGACTCTAACAAGCTGTTCATACTGGGGTGCAGCAAACTGCGGCAAACTATAGATTCACTTTAAAATGTGGGGCAGCAAGTGCTGTTGGGTGCCTATAATGTAAAACAAAGCTGAAAAGTAAGGGCAAGGCCAGATGTGGCGTTTTTATGTTTCGTTTTTAAAAAAGCTCGGTCGGGCATAAATACGCCACTGAAACCACACGCGACTGTCAACATGCATTTTTCATGTGTTTTTCAGCACGTACCATATATACTCGAGTATAAGCCGAGTTTTTCAGCCCCCAAAATATGCTGAAAAACTCTACCTCGGCTTATAGGGTCAAAAACGGTTGCCGGCACCTAAGAATATTCGCCGGCACCTAAGAATAGTAGCTGGCGCCTAAGAATAGTCATCCAAAAACGAGATTGAAACTTACCAGAAACTGCTGCATTTCTCACCCTCGGCTTATACTCGAGTCAATAAGCTTTCCCAGTTGTTGGAGGTAAAATTAGGTACCTCGGCTTATACTCGGGACGGCTTATACTCGAGTATATACGGTAGGTTTCTTTTCCCAACATGCACTTCGCATTGTTCTCGTTCCCCATAATTCCGCTGGCTAGAAATAGAAAAGCTATTTACATGTAAAATGGAGCAAGAATGATCGTCAATACGCAACATAATTACGTCACCGGCCTAATACGCCGTAAAAACGTATATGCATCATTTATCTAGCAAGAATTAGGACGCCATATTTAAAATACGCTGCGTATTTATGTAAGATGTGTTTTCAAACGTGCAGATCCCATAGAATCTATTGATTTGGTAGTTTGACGTATTGGCGTTTCTGCTGAAAAACGCCAATACTGGCGTCCCGTTGCGGATTTCTGCTTGCAAGCGCCCTGTGAGAATTGCCATAGTGTGTTTTCCATTAGTTTCAGTGGTAGTGCAGTTTATGTGTATTTACGGACGACTGAGCTTTTTTAAAAACGCAACGTGAAAACGCCACGTCTACTATTACTGTTACTATTATGGTCTGAAGCTCCAATCTTCTACCTCACTATTAAGGTCCAAATGAGCTGCTCCAAAACCAAGCAGCATTTAGTAACTAAGCACTTCCTCTGCAAAATCTCCCTCCCCTCCAGTTTGAGGTTAGGTGGCAGTGAAAAAAATATTGGGCCATATTGGACAATATTGTCCACCTTTAAATTAATGTTTAGTTTGATGTAGAGAGTGATATTCTGAGATAATTTGCAATTGGTTTTCATTTTTTATTATTCGTGGTTTTGAGATTTAGCTGTTTATTCAGCAGCTCTCCAGTTTGCAATTTCAGCAATCTGGTTGCTAGAGTCCAGATTACCCTAGCGACCATGCATTGATTTTAATAAGACACTAGAATATGAATAGGAGAGGCCTGAATAGAAAAACGAGTAATACAAAGTAGCAATAACGATTCATTTGCAGTTTTACAGAGCTTTTGTTTTTAGATGGTGTCAGCGACCCCCATTGGAAAGCTGGAAAGAGTCAGTAGAAGGAAAACAAATAATTTCAAATCTACTAAAAACAAATTATGACAACCAAATGAAATGTTGCTTAGAATTGGCCATTCTATAACATACTTACAGTTAAACCCTTTATGATCTTAAAGGAGAACTAAAGCCTAACTAAAGAAGTAGCTAGAAATGTTGTACATGATGTTTTGTGCTTCTGTACCAGCCCAAGGCAACCACAGCCCTTTAGCAGTAAAGATCTGTGTCTCCAAAGATGCCCCAGTAGCTCCCCATCTTCTTTTCTGCTGATTCACTGCACATGCTCTGTGCTGCTGTCACTTACTGAGCTTAGGGACCCACTCACAATATACAGTACCCATAGAATAGAAATGTCACAATATAAGGCTGATTAGTAATTAATACACATAATTATTACATGGCAGCACATAAACCAGTGCAATTAGCATCAGAATTTAATAATCAGCAAACCTGTAGCATCAGCTTATATTACAGCCAGGGAAGCTCATTTTCTGCTGGATAATTAGTGACGAGCCCTAAGCTTAGCTTCTCAACAGCCAATCAGAGCCCACTGAGCATGTGAGTGTCACAGACACTTTCCAAGATGGTGACCCCCTGTGACAAGTTTGAAGTCCTGGATCATTGCTGCTATTGACAAGCTGAAACTTTAGCCTCGTGCAATAAGTTCAGTATATAAAATATGACATTTTTAACCATATTTCTTTTTAGGGTTTAGTTCTCCTTAAAGGGCAGATTGGAGATTATTCCTCAGAGGCCTTGCTACTTCCACTCCCCCCTTACCTTCTTCACTATCCACACAGAGAATACTTCATTGGCCCTGGGTAGACATGTTTTAGTGTCAGTCAGAACCCTGTTTACTATCTTTACTACTCCTAGTTTAACCACAAGAACATTTTCAGACTGTAGTGGGGCTGCATAATTTAGCCACAGGGAAATCACTTGCCCTGCTTCTCCCTTCCCTTTGGGAATTTTCATTAATTTATACTTTCAGGTTCATATTCTATGAGAATAGTTATTGCTGTGTAAGCTGCATCTCTAAATTCTCTAATAAAAATAGATTGCAGAAATTTTCACCTAAGAAAAAAAAATGTCATTGTAGGTCAGAGAGAGGCATGCTGACATCTACTGGAAAGATACGAAATAACTGTATATTACCAAAAAGTATGTTTGCCTAATTACTAGCTGATAGTGATGGGCGAATAAATTTGGCAGGTACGAATTTACAGCGAATTTCCACGTTACGCCGCCGGCATATAAATTCGTGAACCTCCAGCTAAAATTCGCCGGCTTCAAAAAAATTTGGACGCGTGTCGAAGTCACTCAGTGTCAAAAACGTTGCACGTCAACACTATTCGGTGGCACATTAATGCGACTTCGAAAATTCGAGTTTCGCTCATTTTTCGGCAAAGCGAAATGGGAGAAATTCGCCCATCACTACTAGCTGATGCAGAGTCCCAGAATACAGCTATGAGATCCGTTATCCGGAAACATTTTACCACAAAAGCTCCAAATTACGGGAAGGCAATCTCCCATAGACGCCATTATAATTAAATAATTGGACTTTTAAAAAATGATTTCCTTTTTCTGTGTAATAATGAAACAGTCGCTTCTACTTGATCCCAACTATGATATAATTAATCCTTATCGGAAGCAAAACCAGCCTATTGGGTTTCTTTCAATTATTTTTTTTAGCACGCTTAAGGTATGGAGATCCAAATTAGGAAAGATCCCATATCCAGAAAACCCCAGGTCCTGAGCATTCTGGATAACTGGTCCTATTTCTGTATTTGGCCAGCTGTATGATGGTTTTCCACTAGATGACACTATACGCTTGTTTTGTTCATTGTTCACTTGCCAATTCCATATTTGACTCTTCTTGTGCTGTTTAGGGTGGGTCTCCATGATCATCTATAATGGGAAATGATCACAATAATGTTTGGAGTGTATTATTTTAATCTGAGCGGCAGATATGCATTTATTTTGTAGATAACACGTTGTCTAATTCTGGGCAATGTCATTCTGTGGCTACTAAAGCAAATACATTTCTGCCTGGCATAAAAAAGGGCATTAACTCAAGGAATGAAAAGATAATTATAGGTCCCTGGTGAGGCCTCATCTGGAGTATGGGGGCAGTTTTGGACTCCAGTCCTTAAGAGGGATATAAATGAGCTGGAGAGAGTGCAGAGACTAAGTGCAACTTAACTGGTTAGAGGGAGGGAAGAGTTAAATTATGAGGGGAGACTGTCAAGGTTGGGGTTGTTTTCTCTGGAAAAAAGGCGCTTGTGAGGGGACATGATTAGACTTTACAAGTACATTAGA
This sequence comes from Xenopus petersii, assembly GCA_038501925.1. NCBI lineage: Eukaryota > Metazoa > Chordata > Amphibia > Anura > Pipidae > Xenopus > Xenopus petersii. Next base: position 167,492,741 of record CM076680.1, on the reverse strand, counting down.
GGACATTATAGACAAATAGCAGGGGGCCTTTTTACCCATAAAGAGGATCACCGTACCAGAGGCCACCCGTTTAGACTAGAAGAAAAGAACTTTCCTTTGAAGCAACGTAGGGGGTTCTTCACAGTCAGGACAGTGAGGTTGGGGAATGCACTGCCGGGTGATGTTGTGATGCTGATTCAGTTAATGACTATAAGAGGGACTTGGATGATTTCTTGGACAGACATAATATCAAAGGCTATTGTGATACTAAACTCTATAGTTAGTATAGATATGGGTATATAGAATTTAATTAAAAGTAGGGAGGGGTGTGTGTATGGATGCTGGGTTTTTATTTGGAGGGGTTGAACTTGATGGACTTTATCTTTTTTCAACCTGATTTTACAATGTAACTATGTAACCTGAAAGTGAAAATAATGATATTTCTGCTATTTAGTTCCCTTTTCCATGCCGAGAGTCCCATGGCAGACAGTACATGAGTTGCTGACTTCCCAACAGTAACAAAACAACAGTTACCACCTCCTGGGTGATTAATATTTTTATTTAACTTTTTAAGATTCCCAGTGTTGCCATGCCTCAAATATACACAGCTTAATACCCACATTCTCCAGGACAATCCAAAAGGGCTTACAGAAAACTCCTGGAAGTGAGCGTCTTTTGTAAGTGTTTATTTGTTTTATGTTTAGCTTCTTTGCCATGACATGATACTTTCTTAAAAAGGATTCTATCATGATTTTGGTGGTATATTTTTTAATTGTGTTATTGGTGTGTAGGCAGTCATCCATGTGCAATGTGCCCAATCCTGAGTTTTCAGAAAGAGCCAGCACTTCACAATGCAACTGCTTTTAGATAAGCTATTGTTTCTCCAGTTTAATGTAACTGGAGTATTCATGGCCAGGCTTGAGTGTTTTACTATTGAGTGCTATTCTCGTATCAATCACAAGGTGGGGTATAGGCACATATTTAGCAATGCAGGTGACAGGTAGCTGTTATCTTGTTACCTGCCCGTTGTTATGTTGATAGGCTGGGGTTGATATCACTCCACCTTGCAGTGCAGCATTTAAAGGAACAAAAACACTAAAAAACTAAAGTAATTAAAATATAATGTACTGTTGCCCTTACTCCAAGGCTGATGTGGATGTTGTGAGTTGTAGTTTAGTTTAAACACTCCTGAGTTCCTTTTACACTCACTGGGGCTCTGGCCTCCCTGTTATATGTGTGTGGGGGGGGGGGGGGCACTGTAATTTTGCTTCCTCCATAAACATTTTTTACTGTGGAAAAGTACATGAAATAATCTTTGTGCCATCCTACTATGAGTTCTGCGGTATTATATATGGAATTACCACTGCGTTCATTTATATATTCACAGAGGGTGTACTTGTAAAATGGGGAGTGGTTTGTGGGGGTATGTCTTGCAAAGTAGGCGTGATCAGAAATGTTGCCGCAGCGCACTTCGTGTGCCACTATTTTCTACCCTGTCCCCAGATTTCACCCTGAAAATCTAGTCACCTTACTGTGGGGTTCCAATTCCATGAGAGAGAAGCAAACGTGTAGGATTGATGGAGAATGGGGATTCACATTCACTGAGACCTTCAGCAACTCCAGTGAGAGAACAAAAATGGCTGCTCCTCAGTGAGACAACAAACTTGGGGGCAGGCCCGGACTGGCATTCTGTGGGTTCTGGCAAATGCCATAGGGGCTGCTATAAGGTGCCATAGGAAGTCAATATTTAGTGGGCTGATGTGGGGCTGTTTGGGCCTCTGTGTACCTGAAATTGCCGGGGCCTATTTTAATTCTTAGTCCAGACCTGCATGGCGGCTCTAGTGTTTATGGTTGATCCCAATGTTATTAATATGGAAAAAAGTTAACTATATAGGAAGGCCGGTATTTTTTTCCAGAAAAGGTGGCAACCCTAGGCAGCTCCTCAGTGAGAGAACAAACATGGCGGCTCCTCAGAGAGAACAAACAAGGCTGCTCCTCAGTGAGAGAACAATCAGTGAGAGAACAAACATGGTGGGGCTCCTCAGTGAGAGAACAAACATGGCGGCTCCTCAGTGAGAGAACAAACAAGGCTGCCCCTCAGTGAGAGAACAATCAGTGAGAGAACAAACATGGCGGCTCCTCAGTGAGAGAACAAACATGTCGGCTCCTCAGTGAGAGAACCATTAGAGAGAGAACAAACATGGTGGCTCCTCAGTGAGAGAACAAACATGGCGGCTCCTCAGAAAGAACAAACAAGGCTGCTCCTCAGTGAGAGAACAATCAGTGAGAGAACAAACATGGTGGCTCCTCAGTGAGAGAACAAACATGTCAGCTCCTCAGTGAGAGAACCATCAGAGAGAGAACAAACATGGCGGCTCCTCAGTGAGAGAACAAACATGGCGGCTCCTCAGAAAGAACAAACAAGGCTGCTCCTCAGTGAGACAACAAACATGGGGGCAGGCCCAGATCGGCATTCTGTGGGTTCTGGCAAATGCCAGAGGGGCTGCTATAAGGTGCCATAGGAAGTCAGTATTTAGTGGGCTGGTTGGGGCTGTTTGGGCCTCTGTGTATCTGAAATTGCGGGGGCCTATTTTAATTCTTAGTCCAGAACTGCATGGCGGCTCCTCATTGAGAACAATCAGTGAGAGAACAATCAGTGAGAGAACAAACATGGCGGCTCCTCAGTGAGAGAACTATCAGAGAGAGAGAGAACAAACATGGTGGCTCCTCAGTGACAGAACAAACATGGCGGCTCCTCAGTGACAGAACATGGCGGCTCCTCAGTGAGAGAACAATCAGAGAGAGAACAAACATTGCAGCTCCTGTATGAAGCGTGTGCTCAGTCCTTGAGTAAGAAAACCTAAAGTTGAACTGAAGAAGCTGCTCGGATAGGGTTGCCACCTAGCCGGTATTTTACCGGCCTGACCGGTAAAAATTATGGTTGATCCCAATGTTATTAATAGGGAAAAAGATAAATATATAGGAAGGCCGGTATTTTTTTCCAGAAAAGGTGGCAACCCTATGCTCGGATGAGTAGTGAAACGTCTTCATTGATAACTCAGCAAGTCCAGTTGTTTTAAATTTACCTATACTAGAAAAACCTAAAGTTGTTTCCCCCCCTACAATAAGAATGTTAGTGCCCAGGACTAATTCCCTTTCTGTGTTTATTAGCCACTGTATCTGTATTTTACAAGGTAAGTGAAAAGGGTTATTAGTAGCAAAAGCTAAACAAAAAGCCTGTCAATCTCTCTATGGCGAGTGGCCACTGAACTCCTCACAAAACTGCGGCACTAAAACTGTAGTGAAATACAGAGGGACGTAAAAAAAAAAAAAATATCTGCTCCAGGTGAGGCTCGAACTCACAACCTCGGCATTGCTCTGCATTGTACTGCTGTATAAGTACCGCGCGCTAACCGATTGCGCCACTGGAGCTCTGACACACTCGACCTCAGAGGGGTTTTATCAGCGCTGCCACGGGGAGGGGCAATGACGCTATACGTTTGTGTATCCGCCCCCTTTTGCTCTGCCTGCTGGAGTTTGCGAAACTCGGAGCGCCATGTTTATTGTCGAGTTATTAGAGGCTTAAGCGCGGGCTCTGGCCGTAATGAGATGGGAGATATAATTGAAATGAACATGTAAAGAGTACGCGCTGTAATGGCAGAGACACAGGGCTATTTCTAAAAATGGCGGCAGGAGAGGCTTTATTTTGGGGGTTGTGCGCATGTGCCGCTGAGTCTGCTATCAGCGAGGTTGGTTGAGGAGACAAGCGCTGTTTGTATTGGAACGGAGAATGCGCTTTAGTTATTCGGCTGTTTGATCGTATAGTGATTGTGTGTCACGTGATGTCGATTGATGTCATAAAAGGGGCAATTGTTTACCACAGGTTGTCGCGTTTAGCAGCCAATCAGCAGGCAGGGTTTATGAGGGGCCGTTGAAAAGCAGCAAGTAGCGAAATTTTAGGCGATTTGATTACAGGGGAGAGGCGGATATATGAGTGTAGTACATAATTCTGATCTGGACGATAAAAAAATAAAATTCCAGGGCAATTGTGGTTGGTGTCATGTCTCCAAGTGGCACATAACAAACTGCCGCATGTCTGTAATAGTTCTGACATTTGGTTATAAAAACAGAAACCATACCTCCCAACATTTTGGAAGTAAAAAGAGGGACACATTTTTTTTCCCGCACGTAGCGCAGCAATTTTTTGACCACACCCTTTCTGTGGCCACACCCCCTAATTACCATGTTTGTTTTACAAAATTTGGCAGGTTATGAAAGTTTGAAAATATTTCTCCTTATCTAAACTGTTTTTGTGTCTCAAAATTGTTACAAAGTATCTTATTTGCACCTGTTAGCTGTTTTGGACTCTCTGCTAAAAGCCAATTAAGTGAGAAACGTTGTTTCTTTTTCTGGTTGTTCAGTGCAGAGAAAAGAGGGACTTTCCAGTACAAATGAGGGACTGCCGGTTGAGCTGTCAAAAGAGGGACTGTCCCTCCGAAAAAGGGACAGTTGGGAGGTATGCAGAAACTCTTATGTCCCCAACATTTCATGACACATTGTGACCCCCCAACAAGCGTTTCATGACAGGAAATTGTGGCTACTGATTAGGGTTGACACCTTTTCTGGAAAAATACCGGCATTCCTAAATATTTATCTTTTTTCCCTATTAATAACATTGGCATCAACCACCATTTTTACTGGCCAGGCTGGTAATATACCGGCCATGTGGCAACCCTACCCCTGACAGGGCCGCCATCAGAAATCATGCGGCCCCATACAACAACATTTTCTCCTCCCCGGGTTCTAAGAGAGCTTAGTTCAGTTTTAGACCAGCCCCTATTTCTGATTTTCTCAGATTCACTTTCATCTGGTATGGTGCCTATGGATTGGAGAAAAGCTGATGTTATTGCAATATTTTAAAAGGGATTTCGAGCTCAGACTGGCAATTATAGGCCAGTAAGCTTGACATCTGTGGTGGCCAAATTATTTGAAGGCTTGTTAAGGGATCACATTCAAAATTTTGTCCTAATGAATGGCATTATGAGCAACAATGAAGGATATGGTCATGTCAGAAAAATCTGATTGTTTTTTATGATGAGGTAAGTAAGATTCTGGACAGTGGGGGGGCAGTAGATCTATTTGGATTTTGCCAAAGCGTTTGATACCATGCCCCACAAACGACTGCTTTCTAAACTAAGGTCTGTTGGGCTTAATGAAGTCGTTTGCACATGGATAGGAAACTGGCTACAGGATCAGGTACAGAGGGTGGTTGTTAATGGGACATTCTCTACTTGGAGTAAGGTTCTTAGTGGGGTCCCCCAGGGCTCAGTATTGGGTCCACTTTTATTTAACTTGTTCATTAATGACTTAGGGGAGGGTGTTGTAAGTAATGTATCAGTGTTTGCAGATGACACAAAATTATCCAGCCCAATTAATTCCATCCAGGATGTGGCACTTGCAACAGGATCTTGACAAACTGGGCAGCTAAGTGGCAAATGAGATTCAATGTTGATAAATGTAAAGTCATGCACCTGGGATGTAAAAATATCCACTTATACCCTTAATGGGACTGCACTAGGCAAATCCATTATGGAAAAGGACCTTGGAGTCCCTGTAGATGATGAACTTGGCTGTAGCAAGCAATGCCAGTCAGCAGCATCAAGGGCAAATAAGGTCTTGAGTTGTATTAAATGGGGCAGAGAGTCACGGGAGGAGGGGTTATTCTTCCACTGTATAGAGCACTGGTAAGGTCCCATCTAGAATATGCCGTACAGTTTTGGACATTATTGTATTAGAGAGGGTACAGAGAAGGACAACTAAGCGGGTAAAAGGTATGGGAAATCTTAGCTATGAGACTGGCCAGGATGTTCACGCTGGAGAAGAGGCGCTTAAGGGGTGATATGATGACTATGTATAAATATATAAGGGGATCATATAATAATCTCTCTAATGCTTTATTTACCAGTAGGTCTTTCCAGCTGAAAAGATGGCACCCATTCCGATTAGAAGAAAAGAGGCTCAGTCTAAATATTCGGAATGGGTTTGTTATCGTGAGAGCTGTGAAGATGTGGAATTGTCTCCCTGAATCAGTGGTACAGGCTGATTGAACTTGATAGACTTGTGTCTTTTTTCAACCTAATTTACTATGTTACTATGTTCTGGGCCCCCTGGTCCTGCCCAGAGGGGCTTATGGGCTCAGCTCAGCCCATAAGCCCCACCACAGATCCACTACAGATCCACAACCACACAAGAGTAAAAAGGCCACACAGAGCGCTATAATGGTAAAAAAAACACACAAGTTATGAAAAGCCATTGGTGGTTAGGACCCCCTTATAAGTTAGTAAAAAAAAAACATTGGGGCCAGGGTCCCACATAAAAGTTTTTAAAAAATCATTGGTTGTCAGGGCCCCCCTACAATATAAAAAAAAGTATTGGTGGCCATGGCCTCAGTTTACAAGTTAAAAAGAAACATTGGTGGCCAGGGGCCTATATAGTGATAAAATAATACATTGGTGGCCAGGGGTTTAATAAAAAAAAACATTGGTGTTCAGTGGAACTTACCTTAGACTCCTTTTGTGGCTTTGGGTCTTTTTGTGGCTTGGCTCCATTGGCGGCTTGGGGTCTTTGGTGCTTCGGGTATGATCTTCATTCTCCTCGAAGATGGCAGCTTCTTTGGGGGTTTTTTTTAACCTCTTTTGGGTCTTCGGCTCTCCTGATCTTCCACTCTTCGGGTGATTGGCTCTTCCAATCTTTGGTGGCTTAGGGCCTTAGACTCTCCTGATCTTCGGTCTAACGATCTTTGTTGGCTCCAGGTCTTTGGGACTTCAGCTTTCCCGATCTTCAGTGCTTTGCCTCTTCCGATCTTTGGTGGCTTCAGGCCTTCAGCTCTCCTTCTGCGAAATCAGAAAGCAGCACAGCCAGGCCCCCCTTTAAGCCCGGGACGACTATACCCCCTTTGCCCCCCTGATGGTGTCCCTGATTGCATCCCACACCATCCCTAATGCATCACTCCTACAGTTTACGTATCACTGTAACGTCATGCTTCTTTTCCTTGATGATTTGACCAACCAATCAGAGCTGCAAATAGAACTCAATTCTTTTGTTTTACATTTGCATTGGCCTGTAACTGATTAAACTGCTTAATTGCCTTTTCAAATCCTAGGAGCTATTGATTATGCCAGAGTGGGGTCTAAGGGAGATTCCCTGCAACTCCTGATTATATGTACTAATCTCTTCACTGACTTTGACCTTAAATGGGAAAAACTGAATCTGGAGTTCTCCCTGTTATGCACTGTCCCATCACAAATCCTGACCGAGTGAAGCTTATTGCATGCACATAGAAGGCTTTGGCTAACTCAGAAATGAAGCCATCAGTAAATTATTGAGGGTCGATGAATAATCCCCTGCATGTCTGCCCAATAGAAATCTAGTGTCATGATTGGCCTCTAAAAGCATTTGCTTGCTGCTATCTGTCATAATCTGTTTTCCAGAACAGTTACCAGCCCCACGCTGTGCCTCTCCTCTCCATCACTTACTTGTATCTTTTCTCCTCTTGAGTCACTGCTATGTTGTGCCATGCAGAATGTGCTGACTCAAGGAGAGGAAAGCCAAAAACTTGTACAAACTTGTACAAAGACCAGACTGGGATATAGTATCTCAGAAACACAGGTAACAGCAATAAGGAACAAGGTTTAAATTTTTGGACAGATGTCCCAGTTTGTCATTTGTTAAGGTTACTTGCAAAAATAACTAGTTTCCAATTCAAAGTGGCCATATGTTGGTAAACTTAACAGTTACAGTATTTGATAAATTTCATGGCTAAAAAGTCAGATATTGTGCATGACCATATAATAGGGCACCCATAAAACAGCAGCTTTTTTGGCACCGAAATCCACTGCGAAGAATCATTACTTCGGCACCGAAACATGAGATTTTGCCTTTTGTGCTGAAATCTGGCATGCACACTAGAGATGGCGCGAACTGTTCGCCGGCGAACTTGTTCGCGCGAACATCGGGTGTTCGCGCTCGCCGGAAGTTCGCGAACGTCGCGCGACGTTCGCCATTTTGGGTTCGCCATTGTTGGCGCTTTTTTTTGCCCTCTCACCCCAGACCAGCAGGTACATGGCAGCCAATCAGGAAGCTCTCCCCTGGACCACTCCCCTTCCCTATAAAAACCGAAGCCCTGCAGCGTTTTTTTCACTCTGCCTGTGTGTGCTGAAGAGATAGTGTAGGGAGAGAGCTGCTGCCTGTTAGTGATTTCAGGGACAGTTGAAAGTTTGCTGGCTAGTAATCGTTTTGATACTGCTCTGTTATTGGAGGGACAGAAGTCTGCAGGGGTTTGAGGGACATTTAAGCTTAGGTAGCTTTGCTGGCTAGTAATCTACCTTCTACTGCAGTGCTCTGTATGTAGCTGCAGTGGGCAGCTGTCCTGCTTCTGATCTCATCTGCTGACTGCTGCAATAACAGTAGTCCTTGTAAGGACTGCTTTTATTTATTTTTTTGTTGTTTTACTACTACTACTACTACTACTACTACTACTATAAGAGCCCAGTGCTATTAGTCTAGCAGTGTTGGGGAGTGGGACTGGTGTGCTAATCTGCTGCTCCTAGTAGTTCAGCAGCACCAACTGTAATTTTTTTTTTTTAATATTCATTTTTTTTTTATTTTACTTTTTTTTATTTTACTACCGCTGTAGTAGTGTATAAGTTGACCTTTTAGGCATTATTTGCCCTGTAGGCATTTTTTGCCCAGTGTGTTATTCAACCAACAGCCATCTAGCTGTGTGACCTTGTTCACATTCTGTCTAAATATCCATAATATTACCGTCTCCAGAAAAAACACCGGAGTGACTTTTTTCAAGCAGCCATAATAAATTTTACGTAATCCGTATCCATCGCTGTAGTAGTGTATAAGTTGACCTTTTAGGCATTATTTGCCCTGTAGGCATTTTTTGCCCAGTGTGTTATTCAACCAACAGCCATCTAGCTGTGTGACCTTGTTCACATTCTGTCTAAATATCCATAATATTACCGTCTCCAGAAAAAACACCGGAGTGACTTTTTTCAAGCAGCCATAATAAATTTTACGTAATCCGTATCCATCGCTGTAGTAGTGTATAAGTTGACCTTTTAGGCATTATTTGCCCTGTAGGCATTTTTTGCCCAGTGTGTTATTCAACCAACAGCCATCTAGCTGTGTGACCTTGTTCACATTCTGTCTAAATATCCATAATATTACCGTCTCCAGAAAAAACACCGGAGTGACTTTTTTCAAGCAGCCATAATAAATTTTACGTAATCCGTATCCATCGCTGTAGTAGTGTATAAGTTGACCTTTTAGGCATTATTTGCCCTGTAGGCATTTTTTGCCCAGTGTGTTATTCAACCAACAGCCATCTAGCTGTGTGACCTTGTTCACATTCTGTCTAAATATCCATAATATTACCGTCTCCAGAAAAAACACCGGAGTGACTTTTTTCAAGCAGCCATAATATATTTTACGTAATCCGTATCCACCGCTGTAGTAGTGTATACGTTGATCTTGTGGGCATTATTTGCACAGTGTTTTCTTCAAACCGCCATCTAGCTGTGTGAGCTTGTTCACATTTTGTCTAAATATTGATAATATTATCGTCTCTAGAAAAACCACTTGAGTTACTTTTTTTCAAGCAGCATTCTTATATTTTACGTAATCCGTATCCACCGCTGTGTATACGTTGACCTTGTAGGCATTATTTGCACAGTGTTTTCTTCAAACCGCCATCTAGCTGTGTGAGCTTGTTCACATTTTGTCTAAATATTGATAATATTATCGTCTCTAGAAAAACCACTTGAGTTACTTTTTTTCAAGCAGCATTCTTATATTTTACGTAATCCGTATCCACCGCTGTGTATACGTTGACCTTGTAGGCATTATTTGCACAGTGTTTTCTTCAAACCGCCATCTAGCTGTGTGAGCTTGTTCACATTTTGTCTAAATATTGATAATATTATCGTCTCTAGAAAAACCACTTGAGTTACTTTTTTTCAAGCAGCATTCTTATATTTTACGTAATCCGTATCCACCGCTGTGTATACGTTGACCTTGTAGGCATTATTTGCACAGTGTTTTCTTCAAACCGCCATCTAGCTGTGTGTATTATCGTTTCCAGAAAAACCAACTGAGTTTTTGTTGTTGTTGTTTTTTTAAAAATAATGCCAGGCAAAGGCAGGCCGCCACGCAGAGGCCGTGCTAGGGGCCGTGCTGCTATGCAATCCTGTGGCCCTAGCAAATTGCCCAGTTTTAAAAAGCCAATGACCCTGAACTCCCAAAATGCTGAAGAGGTAGTTGACTGGCTTACACAGCACACCCCATCCTCTACCGTTTCTAACTTTACCACAACATCCTCCTCATCCTCCACTGCTATGGCCACCCCACGTAACACTTCCTCCACCACCGGTGCCCCTTCTTCACTGGAGTCAGAGGAGTTATTTTCCCATGAGTTTCTTGAACTGAGTAATGCGCAACCATTATTGGCAGAAGAAGATGAAGGAGATGAGGACGTTACACCAGATTTAATTCTGGCAGAGAACACGACAGAGATGGACATAATGATGAGTGATGAGGAGGAGGTCCCCGCTGCTGCTTCCTTCTGTGATGTGTCAGAAGAAATTGATGCATCTGAGGAGAATGATGATGAGGAGATTGATGTTTTGTGGGTGCCTAGTAGAAGAGAGCAAGAGGAGGGTAGTTCAGATGGAGAGACGGAGAGTCAGAGAGGCAGTAGGAGAATAAGACTTAGAAGAAGCAGGGAGGACAGCCCGCAGGGATCAGTAGGGCAACAACATATATTGGCACCTGTGTTCAGCCGGCCAACGCACCCGCCATTGCCGCCAATGCCGCCAACTTCTACTGTTACCGCCAGATCGCACACTTCCAAAAAGTCAGCAGTGTGGGATTTTTTTAATGTGTGTGCCTCTGACAAAAGCATTGTAATTTGCAATGAGTGCAGTCAGAAACTGAGCCTTGGTAAGCCCAACAGCCACATAGGTACAACTTCTATGCGAAGGCACATGAGCGGCAAGCACAAAGCACTTTGGGAGCAACACCTCAAAGGCAACAGGCAAACTAAAAGCCACACTCCTTCTGGTCCAGCATCTTACTGCTCTACCTCTGCTCTCCTTGACCCATCTGAACCACCCTCCACTCCGCCTTCCACCTTGACCACCTGTTCCCATTCCCAGTCATCTGCCACCAGCCAAGTTTCTGTGAAGGCCATGTTTGAGCGTAAGAAGCCAATGTCTGACTGTCACCCCCTTGCCCGGCGTCTGACAGCTGGCTTGTCTGCACTCTTAGCCCGCCAGCTTTTACCATACCAGCTGGTGGACTCTGAGGCCTTCCGCAAATTTGTAGCAATTGGGACACCGCAGTGGAAGGTACCCAGCCGCAATTTTTTTTCTAAAAAGGGAATACCACACCTGTACCAACATGTGCAGAGCCAAGTTACCGCATCTCTGTCACTTAGTGTTGGGCCAAAGGTCCATATGACTACTGACGCATGGTCCTCCAAGCATGGTCAGGGCAGGTATGTCACCTACACTGCCCACTGGGTGAACTTGGTAATGGCTGGGAATGGGAAGCAGGGAATGGGTAGCTCAACAACAACAACAACAGTGGAGTTGGTGTCACCGCCACGGATTGCACGCGGTTCTGCCACCACCTCTACTCCTCCATCGCTCTCTACCTCGTCTTCTTCCTCTTCTTCTTCTTACTCTGCTGCTGGGTCCTCCTTCTCCTCCTCCACACCTGTGCACCCCCAGCTCCCCCTAGGCTATTCGACGTGCCAGGTACGCCGTTGTCACGCTGTCTTGGGGATGACGTGCCTGGAAAGCAAAAACCATACCGGATCTGTACTCCTGTCATCTCTGCAGTCACAGGCCGATCGGTGGCTGACCCCACACCAACTGCAGATCGGAAAAGTGGTGTGTGACAATGGAAGCAATCTGTTGGCAGCGTTGAGACTGGGAAATTTAACACATGTGCCCTGCATGGCACATGTGTTAAATTTAATAGTCCAACGTTTTGTCTCCAAGTACCCAGGATTCCAGGACGTTCTCACCCAGTCCAGAAAGGTGTCGGCCCATTTCAGACGTTCCTACACAGCCATGGCATGCCTTGCTGACATTCAGCAGCGCTACAACATGCCAGTCAGGCGTTTGATTTCTGACAGCCAGACTCGCTGGAATTCAACGCTCCTTATGTTGGAACGTCTGCTGCAACAACAAAGGGCCGTCAACGAGTACCTTTTTGAACTGGGTGGTAGGACTGGATCTGCAGAGCTGGGGATTTTTTTCCCCCGTTACTGGGTGCTTATGCGCGATGCCTGCAGGCTCATGCGACCTTTTGAAGAGGTGACAAATATGGTCAGTCGCACCGAAGGCACCATCAGCGACCTAATACCCTTCGCTTTCTTCCTGGAGCGTGCCGTGCGACGAGTGACAGATGAGGCTGTAGACCAGCGTGACGAGGAGCTGGAAGCGCACGATTTATGGTCGGAATCACCAGAACGAACCCAGGCACCTGCTGCAACGCAGGGAGAGGTGCCAGAAGTGGAGTCAGAGGAGGAAGGTGGCTTTGTGGAGGAGGAGGAGGAGGACCAACAGGAGCAGGCTTCCCAGGGGCTAGTGGTGACCTTTTGGGGACCCCTGGTCTTGTACGTGGCTGGGGGGAGGAGACCGTGGATGATGCAGTCCTTGATAATGAGGAAGCGGAGATGGATAGCTCTGCATCCAACCTTGTGAGAATGGGGTCTTTCATGCTGTCATGCCTGTTGAAGGACCCCCGTATCAAGAGGCTTAAGGAGAAGGACCTGTACTGGGTCGCAACGCTACTAGACCCTCGGTACAAGCATAAAGTGTCAGAAATGTTACCAACATACCACAAGTCCAAAAAGATGCGGCATTTACAAACCAGCCTGCAAAACATGTTGTACAATGCTTTTAAGGGTGATGTCACTTCAGGAACTCATCAACATTCCAGGGGCAGAGGTGCCAGTAATCCTGCCACGAGCACACCTGCAAGGACAAAGCCCTTTGGCCGGTCTGTAACATCAGACATGCAAATGTTTTTCTGTCCAAGGCAGCGCCACAACCCTTCTGGATCCACCCTCAAAGAACGCCTCGACCGGCAGGTAGCGGACTACCTGGCATTAACTGCAGATATCGACACTCTGAGGAGCGATGAACCCCTGGACTACTGGGTGCGCAGGCTTGATCTGTGGCCAGAGCTGTCACAATTTGCCATGAACCTCTTGTCTTGCCCAGCCTCAAGTGTGCTCTCAGAAAGGACCTTCAGTGCAGCAGGAGGGATTGTAACTGAGAAGAGAACTCGCCTAGGTCACAAAAGTGTCGATTACCTGACCTTTATTAAAATGAATGAGGGGTGGATCTCGGAGGGTTACTGCACGCCGGAAGACTTGTTCTGACTTCTATGCAGCTGTCCTTCTCTTCAAGCCTCATGACTCCACACACAGCTGTCCTTTAGCGTCCTCCTCCCTCCGCCACCGTTACAAACTAGGGTGCAAACCCTACTGGTTTAATTTTTTCTGGCCTCTGTGCTTCAGTGGCTGCAACCAAAAAAACTGGGCAAACAATTTCTACAAGGTCAACGTATGGCGAAAAATGACTATTTTCAGCATTTATATGGCATATTTTTTCTGGCAACTGTGCTTCAGTGGCTGCGTCCAAAAAAATGCATATTTTCTGCATTTATATGGCATAATTTTTCTGGCCTCTGTGCTGAAAATAGTCATTTTTTGCCATACGTTGACTCAACGTATATGGCGAAAAATGACTATTTTCAGCATTTATATGGCATATTTTTTCTGGCAACTGTGCTTCAGTGGCTGCGTCCAAAAAAACGGGGCAAACAATGTCTACAAGGTCAACGTATGGCGAAAAATTACTATTTTCAGCATTTATATGGCATATTTTTTCTGGCAACTGTGCTTCAGTGGCTGCGTCCAAAAAAACTGGGCAAACAATGCCTACAAGGTCAACGTATGGCAGTTGTTTACAGAGAACAGTAGATTACTAGCCAGCAAAGCTACCTAAGCTAAAATGTCCCTCAAATCCCTGCAGACTTCTGTCCCTCCAATACAGAGCAGTATCAAGCAGATTACTAGCCAGCAAACTTACTATCATCTGTCCCTGAAATCACTAACAGCTCTCCCCCTACACTATCTCTTCCAAGCACACACAGGCAGATTTTTCAGATACATTTTTGCCCTTGATCCCCCTCTGGCATGCCACTGTCCAGGTCGTTGCACCCTTTAAACAACTTTAAAATCATTTTTCTGGCCAGAAATGTCTTTTTTAGATGTTAAAGTTCGCCTTCCCATTGAAGTCTATGGGGTTCGCAAACCGTTCGCGAACCGCTCGCATTTTTGCGCAAGTTCGCGAATATGTTCGCGAACTTTTTTTCCGACGTTCGCTACATCCCTAATGCACACAGAAAGAGAAGAGGGTCCGTGGTGCAGCGGTTTCTGCGGAGAGTCCATGTTGTGTTAAAACTGGAACAATTGGTCAGCACTCACTCAAAGCCACAGTTTTATAAACTGGTGCACGTACAGAGTTGTCCACTTCAACCGGCTGAATATATCAGTAGCGAAATCACAGCACCATCCAAATCTTGTATGATCATAAAAAGCCTTTATTGTATTACTGGCTGGGATCTTGAACAAACGATGTAGGCCTGAAACGTTGTTTGTTCGAGATCCCAGCCAGTAATACAATAAAGGCTTTTTATGATTATACAAGATTCAGATGGTACTGTGATTTCGCTACTGATATATTCAGTCCATGTCGTGTTGCCTTAGCCTTAAAGGGCAACTTCCACTTTAATCTCATCAAGGGATTGATTTTAGTTCTCTTTTCATGCAGCAGCAGAAGGCAGCAGATTCTTAATCTGCGTTTCTCCCCTGGCTGAGATCCGTGACGTGTGGCCCTGGCTTAAAAGTGGCTGTGGTTTTATTACAATTTTTAGTGATTAGCTCTGAATTGTACATATATTCCTCTGCTATCGGAAAGCATTGTTCTGATTATTCTGCCCCTTGACCGGAATGGGAACATCTGCCAATGTCCCATTGGCAGATGGAATAAATAGTTGTGCAAAAGTTGCACCAGGGCCCCACATTTGTAAACGGCTCAATTTCCCCCAATGTCAGAAACTTGAAGGCCTCCTAACTAGAACCAGTGGAGTTGACTCTTGCTTCTCTGGTAGATATGCCACTGAACATTGGTGGCTCAGATTTGGTGCCTTTCCTCTCCACCATAATAAACATTTGCCTTGTGTAGTGTGGATCGAGACCACGTTGTAGAGGTGAATGGGAAGCAGACTGGCCAATGACTTGAACGTGCAGATCTTCCAATGCCTGATCTACCTGATGAGAAGAGACATTTTGGGTATTCAATGCTGGAAACTTGAGGACCTCCCAGTTGGCCCCCAGTGGAGTCACCTCCCTTGGTAGATATGCTTCTGGGCATTGACAGATCAGTTTTTGGACAGATCGATGAGGCTTCATTAGGATCATGTGCCTATAAAAACTGGCCTCTTCTAGGTGCCATGCTGTATATAGCCAGTATGGTCGCAATGCCTAAACAAACCTAGTAATGCGTGGCCTTCATTATGACAACAGGAACTGTCCTACCTGATAGAGAACAATATTAATAAATACATTACATTTCTAATATTTATACAAAATATTAGAATGAGTGTTTCCTTATGTAAAACATAAGGCGCTGGAACCGTTGGACAAAGCCATAAAGTTTCCGTTATCCTACACATCAGCATTATTATTCAATAAAATTTTCTCTTATTAATGACTTGCTTCTTCAGAGCATTTATCATTTTAGCTTCTCCAATCAGGTAAAGCCTCAAATAAAGCCAGATAACATTTAGTGCCCAGGAGCCAACAGAGAAACAATTAAAACCAACGTGATTTGATTTGCCCAGCCCAGGCGCAGCCTGGATTTTGCAATCAAATCATTATGTATCTACTAATAAGAGACAGATATGAGTGTGGCAGCGACTGGATTGTCTGATTACATCAGTCCTGATGAGTATAGACTATTATTTCTGTATTACAGGGTACAAATGCACTCTTCTTTACTGTACAACTTGACAGTTGCACCATAGTAGTCGCATTAAAAATAGGGGTGGGTCAGAATGTCAGTCGGTCTGAATGGCAGTGGTTTCCAGTTCAAAGTGCAAATGGCCATTATATGAAGTAAACCGGTTAATCTTTTGCCCTGATCTGATGCACCTCTCTGATAAAAAAAAAATCAGCCAACCTGGTGTACTTGGTTTAGGGGCATGGCCCCACCATCTTCCTCCAGTTCCTGGGGTTACTTTCAGGCTTGGGCTGGGTGAATGGATAATAGACTTCAAAATTCTTATCCTGCCCAAACACCAGCCTGAGCAGGAAATATCTGGGAGCCAAAGAAATGTGGTGGTTGAGTACTTTTTAGCAAAGTTCCCTGGGCAGTAATAGAAGAGGACGACAAGCTTGGGGCAAAAAGTAAATCACATTTGCAGAATATATGGCTCTCGTTCAGGCTCAGTTTAACACATGGATAATGAGCAATGGTATTTGTCCAGCCTAGTGATGAGTGAAATTTTTTGCCAAGTTTCACCATGAAAATGACACTGCTGGTTCATTCATGCGCAGGAGAAGGAGCACGAGGATTCAGTTGTGGACTGATGTGTTAAAGTAGAAGGAAAAGTCCAATCGATGAGAGGTGCCAAAAAGGATTGTGATGACTTACCTGATATGGAAGACCAGTCTGCTCCTGTTAGAAGAAAACTGCACCAGCCTGGGGTACACGCAAGCAAGTGATCCTCTTCCTGATGCTGTCTTTGCTCCTCTTGTGCATGCACTTTAACTAAAAAGCAGGTCTTTTCATTCTAGCACACTTATCTCAGCCACAGGGTTTTGAAGAAAGAATAATGGAATAAAAGGATCGATCACACGCAAGTACCCGGGGCTGGTGCCATTTTCTGCCAACAGGAGCACCAAACTGGGGTATTAGATATGTGATTACAATCCTTGGGGGTGCCCTAACAATTGGCCCAATCGATTGGACCTTTTCTTTTGAAATTAGCGCAGTTTCACTAGCATTTCAGCACAAATCAGGTTTAAAATTTTCCAGGTCTGGTTGTCATTAATGGCATTTGGGGTGCAAATGATGCAGTCCCCCTATTCTGTGACGTAGGCCACTGTTTCTGGTTTGGAGGAGGCTGTAGCTCCAGAGTTTCTATGTGTTAATAGGTGCAACTGCTCCTGATTCACAACAGGTGTCAAGAAGGACCTTTTAGTGTATGTTGGCTGCCAATCCCAAGTTCCCAACCCATATCTGTGCCGTGGATATTGGTCAGTTCTGGTAATGGGCAGGTTTGAAAATCTCATCTACTGATGTGCCATGTTGGACAGTTCATGGTGCATCAGCAGATTAGGAAGTAAAGGGGAGCAGCCGGTCCCCTTCATTTCATGTTTGCTTGTTTTGGCCCAAAAGATTGGAACAATAGAAAGGCAACCATACTGCTGATCATATGCTCTCCATCTGTTAGGCCTATGGGTATGATCAGTTGGAGAACTTACCTGATTGGCCTGTGTATGGCCACCTTTAAGCAGAACTGTAATCGAAACTATAACCACATGAATACTATAACTGTATGTCAGATATTTGGAACCTTGGCTTGAGGTAAGAGAGAATTCTGATCCACAAGAGCTCCTGAACCCCTACAATTCTGAACAGCTCTGTTGTAAAGCTTTTTAAAAAAAAGGAAAGTGAAAAGGTTGTTGAGGTTGGACTGGGAATTTCATCAAAGCAGCAAAATGTTACTGAAACCTTTCCTTTGATACCATTTAAATGAGTTGGGATGAATGATGGATAGGAACATTCTGATTATTTTCTCTTATTTTGCCAGAAAGAAGTCATTTATCCTCCCATAGAAACCTGTGAGATTTGCCAGGTTGGAGCTGGACAGGGGACGTAGAAAACATGATCAAAGTAAAAATGCGCCAGAAATGTGTCAGGATAATGTATTCCTCTTGAAAGAGACGTTTACAGATCGAAGTGGATAAAATCTGAAATATGCACAGAGTTCAGCTGGTTTTGCTGATGCTTTATAACTAAGGGCCGTTGTGTGCAGTTCATGTCAGGCCAGAGACACTTTCAGGCTCTGTTTATGGCATTGCTGCTAAACGACTCCAGGTTGTTCCAGGCAATAGCGTTACCTGTCTGTGCACCTTGGGGACACCCGTTATTGAGTATAAATGAGTTCACTGGAAAATTGGAAAGTCGGCCCCTGTTATGGCACATTTTGGCAGTAGTGATGTCACTGATCAAGACACTGAAAGGAAAAGATAGATGCCTATATTGCATATGTATAATACATCAGGGGAGAGACACAAAGAAACAGGCTTGGAAGAATCTGGCACCCTAACTCTTTCCCCACTGAAATTAAAGGGGTACCGACTGCATCATTCTCAGGTGTATCAAATAGGGATGCAACTAATCTAGGAATCAGGATTCAGCAGGATTTTGCCTGAATCCTTGTACCTGGCCAAACAGGATCTGAATCCTAATTTGCATATGTAAATTAGGGGCGGGAAGAGAAATCACTGGAATTTTCATCACAAAATAAGGAAGGAAATATGGTTTCTCACTTTTTTCTTTCCTGGCCCTCATTGCATATGCATATTAGGGTTTGGATTCGGTTTGGTATTTGGCCGAATCCCAAATAGTGGATTCGGTGCATCCCTAGTATCAAAAGCATTCCTCCCAACATTTTGGAAACAGGAAGAGGGACACAAAGATTTGCTGCCACACCCCCTAAATACCATTTCCATTTTACAAAATTTGCCAGGGTATGAAAGTTTTAACACATTTCTGTGGTTTTGATGTGTTATCACAGTTTTGCTAATAAAGGTGAATTGCCCTTTAAGACGTGAATCTTAGTGCTCCCAAGAGACCTCCTTATCTAAAACTGTTACAAAAGTATCTAATTACCTATTCTGGGCTCTCTGCCAAAAGCCAATTCAGTTAGAAACTGTGTATCTTTTTCTGGCTGTTCAGTGCAGGAGATCAAATAGAAACTCGGGACATTTCAGTACAAATGCAAAACTGTGAGTTGAGCTGTCAAAAGCGGGACAGTCCCGCTCAAAACAGGACAGTTGGGAGGTATGTCAAAAGAATGTGTTTCACCTGTCTCATTCATTCGTGGCCCCTCCACGTGCGCTCTTCTGCACATGCACACTCTTCCGTTCAAGCTGCTGCAGTTGAGGGGCACAAGGGTCTGAATAAGGGGAAGGCTTAAGAAGAGGTACATGTCTGGCGCCCCTCTTCCTTTGCGCCCTATGCACTTACCACTTCTGCCTACCCCTAATTCTGGCCACTGGGTCACTGACCCCATCCAAAAAGCAAATACTCTGTTAGGCTACAAATGTATTGTTGCTGCTACTTTTTATTACTCCTCTTTCTATTCAGGCCTCTCCTATTCATATTCCAGTCTCTTATTCAAATAAGTGCATGGTTGCTAGGAGAATTTGGACCCTAGCAACCAGGTATTGATATGCTTAGAACTCATCAGAGAAATGGCAGATAATTGACTAACTTCATATTCTAGTAACTGCAAGAGCACCATCTGAAGAGTTTTTTTTCTCAGTTGATCAGTAGGTCAACCAAATTCATATAACTTTACACCAAATTCATTATGTTAGCACTTTAAAAACTGCTAGTATCTTGAAAACTAGAAAAAGAAAAAGAAAGCAAGGGTAATTTGGACCCCAGCTATCGGATTGCTGAAACCTGGAGATCTGCTGAATAAAAAAAAAAAGGAGAAGAAAAAGAAGAAGTGAAATCAAAACACTGTTAAGCTGGCCATAGATGTTGAGATTTTTAAAAGATCAGATCCTGATCGTGAGACCACGATCTTCTCAGAACGATTGTACGATCGTACGAATTTACCATCAACTAAAAAGACCAATTTGCCAGGAAAACAAAGAGGAGCTGCCTGCTTGGCCCTGCAAACATAGATACATCGCACTGGGACCGACAAAGATTTTTTGACCTGGCCGATCAATTTCCTGACAGACGTCGGCCAAAAAATCGTAAGATGTACGATCGCTCGAATCCCACTAACCGCACAATCATTTCGAAGGATTGGTCGGGCGTTCGTCAAGGAGAATCAACGCGTCTATGGGGAGCTTTAGTCCATAAACACTCACTTCAAAGCAAACTAGTTCAGTGTGGCGCCTATATAGTATGATTGGCCAAACTGCCTTATATAAAACTTAGCTTTTAATAAAATTAGGCTAAAAAGAGGACTGTCCACAAAAGACAAACCCACTGCTAGTAGCCCGTAAGGCCGCAGTGCAGGAACTATGGCGCAAATTCACTAAGCGCCGAAACGCGGAACGCTAGCGTTAATTCGCTAGCGTTTGGCATTTTTCGTTACTGCGCAAATTCACTAACGAACGCTGGCGTAATTTCGCTAGTGTTACGTCGCACCCTTACGCCAGGCGAATTTTCGCTAGCGACGTAACTACGCAAATTCACTAACTTGCGCAGTGTACTGAACGCTACCTTTTACGCTAGACTTCCTTCGCCACCTCAGACCTGGCGAAGCGCAATAGAGTAGATAGGGATTGTTTCCAAAAAAAGTCAAATTTTTTTCTAAGTCCCAAAAAACGCTGGCGTGTTTTCTACATGATGGGTGATAGGCTGAAAAAGATCGAAAATATTTTTGGGGCTCCCCTCCTTCCCCCCTACATTTCCTGACTCATGGCAACTTACCTAGACAGTGGGCACATGTGTAGGGCAGAATAAAAATTTTATTTGCTGATTTGAAGGTTTTCTAGGCATTTGTAGTGGTGATACGTGTTCCTCCATTGAAATTTGAATTTCGCGCCGTATGTAAATGAACCATCGCTAGCGAAACTTTGGTTCGCTTGGCGAATTAACGCTAGCGCAACTTCGAAAACTTACGCTACCCCTGTGCGCAACTTCGGATTTTAGTGAATTTGCGGAGCGCTGGCGAAAATACGCCTGGCGAAGTGTGGCGAAGTGCGGTGAAGTTGCGCCTGGCGCAACTTCGCATCTTAGTGAATTTGCCCCTATGTCCTTAAAAAACATTCATTTAAAAACCAGCAAATGGTGGAAACGGTGGTATCTTAATCAGCCAAAAAAGGTAGTGTTTGCACTGTAACCAATGGTTTATACTACTACCGGCGAAGTATTTTTGTTAGCTGATTTAGATACCACCGTTTCCACCATTTGCTGGTTTTTAAATGAATGTTTTTTTAAGGACATTGTTCCTGCACTGCGGCCTTACGGGCTACTAGCAGTGGGTTTGTCTTTTGTGGACAGTCCTCTTTTTAGCCTAATTTTATTAAAAGCTAAGTTTTATATAAGGCAGTTTGGCCAATCATACTATATAGGCGCCACACTGAACTAGTTTGCTTTGAAGTGAGTGTTTATGGACTAACAGTGTTTTGATTTCACTTCTTCTTTTTCTTCTCCTGTGATTAATAGTTTAATCTACACAAACTTGCAGTGTGTTTGCCTTAGTAATACTGAGCTCACTGCTCCCCATTTCATTTCCTGTGAATAAAAAAAAAAAACCCACAAAAACCAAAAATAATAAAAAAAAAAAAAAAACTGCTGCAAATTATCTCTCTCTACATCATACTAACAGTTATCTTAAAGGTGAACAACCCCTTTAATGAGGCACAGGGCAAATTTCAAAGAGCAAAAGTAAGTGCTTTGTTTTGTGCACTTTACACATTAGGGGCCATTCACAAGTGCGGGACAAGGGCATAGTGAATAAACATTGCTACTTCACTGCCTCGTAGAGCTCTAGCACTTTGTCCGGGGTCATAGAACTTTTTCCTGTTTCTTATTTTCTTGCTCATAGTGTCGAGTGCAAAGAGTTTATTCACCTGCACACGGGGCTGCTCCTGCCATCAGGTAAGGTGAGAACCTTGTCTCAGGCAGCTATTTACCAGCTAGTTAGCTGCCCCTGGCTAGTTACCAGGGGCAGCAAAATATGGCCTCATGTAATTTTAAAGGAGAACTAAAGCCTAACTAAAGAAGTAGCTAGAAATGTTGTACATGATGTTTTGTGCTTCTGTACCAGCCCAAGGCAACCACAGCCCTTTAGCAGTAAAGATCTGTGTCTCCAAAGATGCCCCAGTAGCTCCCCATCTTCTTTTCTGCTGATTCACTGCACATGCTCTGTGCTGCTGTCACTTACTGAGCTTAGGGACCCACTCACAATATACAGTACACATAGAATAGAAATGTCACAATATAAGGCTGATTAGTAATTAATACAGATAATTACTACATGGCAGCAGAGAAACCAGTGCAATTAGCATCAGAATGTAATAATCAGCAAACCTGTAGCATCAGCTTATATTACAGCCAGGGAAGCTCATTTTCTGCTGGATAATTAGTGACGAGCCCTAATGACCCCTAGTGAGTACCATGGAGCACTTATCTTCCGTCTTCCTCTTTATTCACATGCGCAGTAGAGCTAAAAGCCGAACTTTTAATAGAAATTCAGCTTTTTCATTCTACTGTGCATGTGTTTACCCTGGGAGATTTGAAGAAAAAAGACGCCGAAGAGGATCGTTCCGTGGTGCTCACTGGTATAACCCCAGGCCGGTGCAGTTTTCTGCTGATAGGAGCACCGGCCTGGGGCTTCAGGTAAGACAATACAATCACTAGGGGGTGCCTAACATTTGGCAACCCCAAGTGTACGAAGCCTTTCCTTCTCCTTTAACACCGAAATTCGGCTTTGCTAGTGCAGCAAGCGCACAAGCGACATGCCCCACCCCCCCTGGACCCGATCCAACACTATGGGGCAGATTTACTAAATTCGAGTGAAGGGTTCGAATTAAAAAAAATTCGAATTTCAAAGTGTTTTTTGGGCTACTTCGACCTTCGACTACGACTATCGAACGATTCAAACTAAAAATCGTTCGAATATTCGACCATTCAATAGTCGAAGTACTGTCTCTTTAAAAAAACTTCGACCCCCTAGTTCGGCAGATAAAAGCTACCGAACACAATGTTAGCCTATGGGGAAGGTCCCCATAGGCGTGCCCAAGTTTTTTTGATCGAAGGATATTCATTCGATCGTTGGATTAAAATCCTTCAAATCGTTCGATTCTAAGGATTTAATCGTTCGATCGAATTTCCTGCGCTAAATCCTTCGACTTCGATATTCGAAGGCGAAGGATTTAAATTCCTAGTCGAATATCGAGGGTTAATTGACCCTCGATATTCGACCCATAGTAAATCTGCCCCTAAAAGTTGAAAGCGTGGTGTGGGCGGAGTCAGCAGCCCCTGAAACGCCACTGCATGCACAAGCGAGGGGCACACGATACTCCAGACTTTCCATCTGCCTCCCCCCTGCACTTCTTTTGTAATCTGGCACTAGGTGCATATGCCCACTTTCACCCATGGTATTGTCAAATTAAACCCAAAGTTCTAATTTTCATTGTAATACAGGTATGGGACCTGTTATCCGGAATTCTTGGCACCTAAAGTTTTCTGGATAAGGAATCTTTCTGTAATTTGGATCTTCATACCTTAAGTCTACTAGAAAATCATATAAACATTAAATAAACCCAATAGGCTGGTTTTGCCTCCAATAAGGATTAATTATATCTTAGTTGGGATCAAGTACAAGATACTGTTTTATTATTACAGGCATGGGACCTGTTATCCAGAATGCTCAGGACCTGGGGTTTTCCAGATAACGGATCTTTCTGTAATTTGGATCTTCATACCTTAAATCTACTAGAAAATCATGTAAACATTAAACAAACCCAATAGGCTGGTTTTGCTTCCAATAAGGATTAATTATATCTTAGTTGGGATCAAGTACAAGCGACTGTTTTATTATTACACAGAAATCATTTTGAAAAAAGTTGAATTATTTGGATAAAAATGAGTCTATGGGACATGGCTTTCCTATAATTCTGAACTTTCTGGATAACAGGTTTCCGGATTAGGTTTAGTCCACACCAATCGTTTCGGGGAGATTTAGCGTGCTGGCGACTAATCGCCTCTAATTTGAGGCGACTAATCTCCCCGAACCGCTTCCTCTTCTCCTGCGCCGGCTGTAATGAGAGTCGCCTGCGTTATGACACACGCGGAGCTTCGTTTTCCGAAGCTGCTCAAAGTTGCTTTAAAGCAACCGCCTAATCCTAATCCTGAAACCTGTTATCCAGAAAGTTCCGAATTATAGGAAAGCCATGTCCCATAGACTATTTTTTATCCAAATAATTAAACTTTTTTCAAAATGATTTCCTTTTTCTGTGTAATAATAAAACAGTTTGGGTAGATTAGTCGCCTCAAAATAGAGGCGATTAGTTGCCAGGACGCTAAATCTCCCCGAATCGCTTGGTGTGGACTAAGCCTTAAGGGGTAAATAAAAAAGCAAAGAGATATTAACCTACCGACAGTATTAACAGACACAGAGAACTTATATGTTACCAATTATGTCTGTGTGGCGGCAGTGTCCCGTCTATGCCTCCACCCCTGACCCCACACACACACACATACAATTCTATTTTGTGTTTTTATTTTAGATTTGTGTTGATTTGCAGAGCATTGAATTTAATCTGTAACTAGATTCTTGTTGTTTGATCTGTGCCCCGTGTAACCTTTGCCCGGCACAGATTGGCCTTTATTAGCACCTCTGGGAAACAAGCGCCGGCATTTCGTGTTTTTAACTTTGCCTCTGCTGCAGTTTTGTCTTTATTTTCATACAAGCTTTTTATTTCCTCCGCAGCCTTCGATCTCACGGCGATGGCAATCAATGTAAAGAAATGGATCGAGGAGAACACCGAGTATTTTTTGCCCCCGGTGTGCAATAAACTCATGTAAGTACCTGACGCCTATTTATCCTCGTTTAACAGTAATAGGAAATATTGAGGGGGTTATTTATTGAACCGCAGATTTATCTGGTTGGGCTTTTTGGGAAAAAAATTTAAGTTTTTTTGTGGGAAAAAAAAAAATCAATTTTTTTGAGATTTATTATACAGGGATAGGATCCATTATCCGGAGACCCATTATCCAGTTCCAAATTACGTAATGGCCGTCTCCCATAGATATCATTTTATCCAAACATTCCAAATACGTAGCTTGTACTTGATCCCAACTAAGATATAATTAATCCTTATTGGAAGCAAAACCAGCCTATTGGGTTTATTTAATGTTTACATTATTTTCTAGTAGACTTAAGGTATGAAGATCCAAATTACAGAAAGATCCGTTATCTGGAAAACCCCAGGTCCTGAGCATTCTGGATAACAGGTCCCATACCTGTACCTTGTACTTGATCCCATTTAAGAAATAATGAATCTTTATTGGAAGCAAAACCAGCCTATTGGCTTTATTTCATGTTTATATGATTTTCTAGTGGAATTAAGAAAGGAGATCCAAATTATGGAAAGATCCATTATCCAGAGAGCCCCAGGTTCCGAGCATTCTGGATAACAGGTCCCATACCTGTACCCCGATGCTGCAAAAAACTTGAATCTGAAAATCCGCCATCTCAGTCCTGTTGAGGTCCTGTATAAGTCAATGGGAGAGGCACCTTTCTCAATTTAAAATTTTCGTGGTCTGCGATGGGTTAAGCCTGAAAATCCGAAGTTTCTGGGCAAAACCTCTAAAAAAATGGGAAAAAAAGCCAGAAAAATTTGAGCAATTCGAGTTTCGCTTGATTTTATTGAGTTTTTCCGTGATCCAATTAACATGGGTTATTTTATTAATAAATAAGGTCCAGATAAGCAGACAAGAAGTTTGGTTGTGGTTTTTTTTTTTTTTGTAATAAAATATGAGATCAATTCAGATTTTAGTAAATAAGTTTTTGTGATTTGCGCTGGGTTTAGCCTGAAAAGCCAAATTTTTCTGGTTTTTCGGGCAAAAACTCGAAAAAAATCGAGTGATTCAGGAAAAAAGCCCCCCCCCAAAAAAAATCGACCAATTCAGGTTTTTGCTCGATTTTAGTTTTTCCGCAATACAATTAATTCAGGTTTTTTTGTTTATAAATAAAGTCAAAACAAGCATAGGAGCATTTTTTTTATAAAATATAAGAAAAACTCAGATTTTAGTAAATAACCCCCTGAATGTTTGACCCCCCACCAACAAATTGTTTTGCACTATATTTACCTTATCCCTTATGATATAATCATTAAGCAACTTCCCAACTACAAAGTGAGATCTCACATTTTAACTTAGAGAATAACTGTCCAATGATTTCCTTGTTCCTCTTAATAGAAATACATATTGTAACACCACAGGGTGCTTAGCTTTCTATGTCCACCTTTTGATCAAGTGTTATGCCGTGGCAGCAAAGTGTCATGGAATTTGTTTTCAGATGTCAGCAACTACATCTGTGCAGGAACCCCTTTAAGCAATATAGGAATAAGTTAGTTCCCCTTTAAATTATCATTTACCATGATGTAGACTCATATGCAACTTGCAGTTGGTCTTTGCTATTTTTGGGGCATTATTAATAATTTAGGTTTTTGTTCAGAGGCTAATTTGCCCTAGTTTGGCATTTGTGCGGCTATCTGGTTTCTACGGTGCAATTTAACCTAGCAACCAGGCAGTGGTTTTGGGCAAGAGACAAATACAAACAGGAGAGGCACTGAATAGAAAGATAAATAATAAGGAATGTAAAAGAGGCAGGGAAAGACAAATAGTATGGACAATAACAAATGAAGACCAATTGAAAAGCTGATAACATACTACAAGTTAGGTTTCAAGTGAACTACCCCTTTAAGGCTTAGGGGCAGAGCCATTTTTCTATTTTACAACCTATTCCTAACACTAATGTCCTATTTTTAGCATGTTCATAGATTTTAGCAGTTTTAGCCCGCTAATACCTGGCTTTCAGCTAAACAGTTCTATGTGAAGGCTGCAGTGTCATTGATCCTGCCGGTCAATGGCCTTTCTATGCCCTTCCTTTATAGTCTGTTATCCCTAGTGCTGCTGGCTCTGAGCCAAAAGGCTGGTATTAGCAGTTTAAAACTGCAAACACCACTAAAAATAGAAAATGAATACAAAAAGCAAAAGTGTTCAGAGTAAGTTTGCATCATTTCGTGGTTTGGGTTTTTTATCCCCCTTTAACAAACCGATAAAGCAGACAGAGGTACCAAGTGCACAGAGGTGAAGAGCATAAATGGCTAGCCCTTTAAAAATGACTTGTGTATACGTCAGCCCTTAAAGGGGTTGTTCACATTTACAATAACTTTTATTATGATGTAGAGAGGGATATTCTGAGACAATTAGCAATTGGTTTTCATTTTTTATTATTTGTGCTTTTCTAGTTAATTAGCTTTTTATTCAGCTGCTCTCCAGTTTGCATTTTCAGCCACCTGGTTGCTAGGGTCCTAATTAACCTAGCAACCATGCATTGATTTGAATAAGAGACTGGAATATGAATAGAAGAGGCCTGAATAGAAAGATGAGTAAATAAAAAGTAGCAGTAGCAATACAGTTGTAGCCTTACAGAGCATTTTCTCAACAGAGCAAACAGATTTTTTTATATTCAATTTTGAAATCTGACATGGGGCTAGTCATATTGACAGTTTCCCAGCTGTCCCTAGTCATGTGACTTGTACTCTGATAAACTTCAGTCACTCTTTACTGCAAGTTGGAGTGAAATCACTCCCCCCCAGCAGCCTAACAACAGAACAATGGGAAGGTAACAGATAGCAGCTCCCTAACACAAGATAACAGCTGCCTGGTAGATCTAAGAACAACACTCAATAGTAAAATCCAGGTCCCACTGAGACACATTCAGTTACATTGAGTAGGAGAAACAACAACCTGCCAGAAAGCAGTTCCATCCTAAAGTGCTGGCTCTTTCTGAAAGCACATGACCAGGCAAAATGACCTGAGATGCACCTACACACCAATGTTACAACTAAATACACTTGCTGGTTCAGGAATGAAATTTTATATTGTAGAGTGAATTATTTGCAGTGTAAACAGTGTCATTTAGAAATAAAACACACTTCTAGTGATGGGCAAATTTGCGCCGTTTGTCTTCGCCGAAAAATTCACGAAACGGCGTTGGCGTCTCGTTTTTGACGCCGGTGTCCATTTTTTTACGCCAGCTTCGTTTTTTTTTACGCCGCCGAATTTTCACCAGCAAATTTTTGCGCCGTTTCGCAAATTTATTCGCCGGCGGCAAATCGCGCAAATTTGCAGCGAATTCGCGCCTGCCGAATAAATTCGCCCATCACTACACACTTCATAAAAATAATGACAGAATCCCTTTAAAGGCAAATCTTGTTACCGGTAACGACAGAATGATACAGGAGTTAAAGAAGGACTTGCTCATTAGAGGTTAAAGGAGAACTAAAGCCTAACTAAAGAAGTAGCTAGAAATGTTGTACATGATGTTTTTGTTTCTGCACCAGCTCAAGGCAACCACAGCCATTTAGCAGTAAAGATCTGTATCTCCAAAGATGCCCCAGTAGCTCCCCATCTTCTTTTCTGCTGATTCACTGCACATGCTCTGTGCTGCTGTCACTTACTGAGCTTAGGGAGCCACTCACAATATACAGTACACATAGAATAGAAATGTCACAATATAAGGCTGATTAGTAATTAATACACATAATTACTACATGGCAGCACAGAAACCAGTGCAATTAGCATCAGAATTGAATAATCAGCAAACCTGTAGCATCAGCTTATATTACAGCCAGGGAAGCTCATTTTCTGCTGGATAATTAGTGACGAGCCCTAAGCTTAGCTTCTCAACAGCCAATCAGAGCCCACTGAGTATGTGAGTGTCACAGACACTTTCCAAGATGGTGACCCCCTGTGACAAGATTGAAGCTGAAACTTTAGTCTCGTGCAATAAGTTCTGTATATAAAATATGGCATTTTTAACCCTATTTTCTAGTGATGGGCGAATTTCCCGCAAACGCGAATTTTGACGCCAGTGACAATTCCGACACTGGCGTCAATTTTAGGCGCATTGTCACTGGACGGCTTCAATTGTCGCTGGCATCAAAAGAATTTCCGCTGGAATTTTCACTGCAATTTCACCAATTTTTTCGCCGGCGGCGAAAGGCAGAAATTTGCCGCAAATGAATTAATTAAATAAATCCGCCCATCACTATATATTTCTTTTTATGGTTTAGTTATCCTTTAATATAATAAAGGCTGAATTTGCTTTCGGCTGGGCTGTAAGCTCCACTGGGGCTCAGAATGATTCATACAGTTATAAATGTCTCTGTATCCCAACGAGAGTCTCCTAGACACACATTCTATTATCAGCCAGAACCTCTGGAAAGATCTTGAAACCACAGTCTTATTATCATTTGAACACAAGAGGGCGCTAGTGGTATATTTTGTGGCTCAGCCTGCGGCATTGTAACCATTAATGTGCTGGAACAACTTTGTACTTGTACCGGGTATGAGTAGTGGCTCATATATATCATCCTATGGCACAAATTCACTAAGCGCCGAAGCGCCGAACGCTAGCGTCAATTCGCTAGCGTTTGGCATTTTCGGTACTTCGCAAATTCACTAACGAACGCTGGCGTAAATTCGCTAGTGTTACTTCGCACACTTACGCCAGGCGAATTTTCGCTAGCGATGTAACTACGCAAATTCACTAACTTGCGCAGTGTGCTGAACGCTACCTTTTACGCTAGACTTCCTTCGCCACCTCAGACCTGGCGAAGCGCAATAGAATAGATAGGGATTGTTTCCAAAAAAAGTCAAAAATTTTTCTAAGTCCCAAAAAACGCTGGCGTGTTTTCTACATGATGGGTGATAGGCTGAAAAAGATCGAAAATATTTTTGGGGCTCCCCTCCTTCCCCCCTACATTTCCTGACTCATGGCAACTTACCTAGACAGTGGGCACATGTGTAGGGCAAAATAAAATTTATATTTGCTGATTTGAAGGTTTTCTAGGCATTTGTTGTGCAGATACGTGTTCCTCCATTGAAATTTGAATTTGGCGCCGTATGCAAATGAACCATCGCTAGCGAAACTTCGCTTTGCTTGGCGAATTAACGCTAGCGCAACTTCGCAAACTTACGCTACCCCTGTGCGCAACTTCGGATTTTAGTGAATTTGCGGAGCGCTGGCGAAAATACGCCTGGCGAAGTGCGATGAAGTGCGGTGAAGTTGCGCCTGGCGCAACTTCACATCTTAGTGAATTTGCCCCTATGCATCTTCCAGGCCCAAAAAACAGCCGATTATCACAATCACAATTTTGTGCAAAGATTCTGCTTAGAGAATACAGAATGTTGGTGCATCTGGCAAGCATGAAGGTCCAGTCTAGTTCAGACAAATATGTGTAAATATACATACAATAAACATGTAACCCCGTGTATCCTGGGCATGAATGAAGGCAACACCACCGTCGGCCGGTCATTTCATCTAAAAATGTTGGCTGAAAATGAATTTCCTAAAGGGAATAAAATGTGTTGAAATGCTTCCAACTGATCAGAGAAACGGCAGATGGTTCACCAACTTTAGAGAAGGGGCGAATAAATCCGGGTAGCGCAAAGTCACGGCGGATTTTCGCATTTTGCCGCCAGCGAAATAAATTCACGAAACTCCAGCAAAATTTGCTGGTGGCAAAATCGCGCCAAAATCACTGCACGTCAGCACTATTCCGACGCCCATTGACTTTAACAACGGCGTAAAAATTGACGCAGGTGTAAATTTTTCTAGTTTCACAAATTATTCGCAAATTTCATGGGAAATTTCTCGCATTTCGGCGACACTAACCAACTTCATTTTCTATTAACATCAAAAGCGTCATCTGAAAAAAAATTTTGTTTCTCAGAAAAACCTTTTTTTCAGCTGACCAGCTAGGGTTGCCTCCTGTCCAATTTTGACCTGGTTTTTTCAAGGGCTTTCCGGGTCAAAAGTGCCTGCGCGGTTTAGAAAAGCTGGGCAGGAATTCCCTATGATTTACGCAGCAGATCGGCAGATCGCCACATCATAGAATCATGACTCCACCCCCGGAACATCACCGCCTGTCCCTATTACATGACGGCCCGCCCCTGCCCAGACTTATACGGACCAAACGGTGGCAACCCTATGACGGCAAGTCTGCTGGTCGGGTGAAAAATGTACAAAAGCATGTAAAAAAGTACCAAATTCATTATATTAGCACTTTAAAATAGGAATGCACCGAATCCAGGATTTGGGCTTTTTCAGCTGGATTTGGATTCGGCCGAATCCTTCTGCCCGACCTGAATGTGAATCCTAATTTGCATATGCAAATTAAGGGCTGGGGAGGGAAATCGCGTGACTTTTTGTTAAAAAACAATGAAGTAAAAAATGTTTTCCCCTTCCCACCCCTAATTTGCATATGCAAATTAGGATTCAGGTATTTACCCAAATCTTTTGCGAATGATTTGGGGGTTCGGCCGAATCCAAAATAGTGGATTCGGTGCATCCCTACTTTAAAGGGACCCTGTCATCGGAAAACATGTTTTTTTCAAAACTCATCAGTTAATAGTGCTACTCCAGCAGAATTCTGCACTGAAATCCATTTCTCAAAAGAGCAAACAGATTTTTTTATATTCAATTTTGAAATCTGACATGGGGCTAGACATTTTGTCAATTTCCCAGCTGTCCCTGGTCATGTGACTTGTGCCTGCACTTTAGGAGAGAAATGCTTTCTGGCAGGCTGCTGTTTTTCCTTCTCAATGTAACTGAATGTGTCTCAGTGGGACATGGGTTTTTACTATTGAGTGTTGTTCTTAGATCTACCAGGCAGCTGTTATCTTGTGTTAGGGAGCTGCTATCTGGTTACCTTCCCATTGTTCTTTTGTTTGGCTGAGGGGGTGGGGGAAGGGAGGGGGTGATATCACTCCAACTTGCAGTACAGCAGTAAAGAGTGATTGAAGTTTATCAGAGCACAAGTCACATGACTTGGGGCAGCTGGGAAATTGACAATATTGTCTCAGAATATCCTTCTCTTCATCATACTGACAGTTAATGTAAAGAGGAACAACCCCTTTAATTTAACAGTTTTGTTGTGAAAAAGTAACTGTAATAATCCATTGCTGCCGTTAACACATAGGTGTCGGTATTTTATAACTTCTTTCTCAGCAATCAGTCTCAGTGTTGTTGCATGCGGATTCGGCAGCACTAGGGGTAATGTTGGCCGTGATGAAAGACCAATCGTTTCCAAGCAGAAGATCTACACCTGCAGGGAGATACTATATAAAGACCATCCTTTAAGTTGGAACAATAGTAAAAGCCCAATGTATTGAGTTATGACAAGTCTGGGTTTTGAAGAATATCTAAAGCGGCCGTTGACGCAATACATTGTGACTCTCCTCCCTCTGATAATCAATAGACGCCCAACCGAGCGGATACGCTTTGATTTCCTTTAGTCGCAAGGACAGGCACAAAACGCGTGGAACAAAAGCTCTGTAAGAAGCTCTCTCCTTTCATAGGAGACCGGAAATTATTTTTCTGAGGTTTAAGGATTTCTTCAGTGAAATTCTATAAAAGAGACAATAGGCAAAGTAACATTTTATCATCAGCTACAGGTATGGGACCTGTTATCCAGAATGCTCGGGACCTGGGGTTTTCCGGATAATGGATCTCTCCATAACTTTAAATAAGTATTACACGTCGAAGCTGCCAAAAGTTCGAATCTGAAAATCCGCCATCTCAAACCTGCCGAGGTTATGTAGAAGCCAATGGCAGATGTCCCTTTTACAATTAGAAGATATCGTGATCTGTGCTGGGTTTCATCTGATAATATGAAAAATGTGAGGTTTTTGGGTGATAACCTGAATTGATTCAGGTGTCAAAGCCGAAAAATTAGTACTGTACAATTTGAGTATTTTCCCGACCCAACTTTTTCAAGTAAAAAATATTAAATCGTGGAAGGGAGTTTGGTCAAGCTTGGTTTAATAAAAAGATGAGATAAATTTGAGTTTTAAGGTATCAAGATCCAAATTATGGAAAGATCTATTACCTGGTAACCTCAGGTGCCGAGCAATCTGGATTAGAGTCCTGCAGCGGGTCGTGTACCCGCAAGTTACCCATAAAAAAAGCAGGCACCCTGCGGAATGAGGGGAGGATTTTCAGATGCAGGTATAGAAGTGGGTCATGGGTCGGGTTGCGGGTCTATATTTCACTAAGTTTACAAAACTTGCTTCTGGCCCGCCCACTTTTGATGATGTCACTTCCGGAGTTGCAGCACCATCACTTCCTGTTTGATGGTGTCGGCGGGTTGCGGGTCAGGTTGTGGATAAGGCAGGTGCGGGTCCGGTAGTGGATCAAATTGGGTAAATATGTGGGTTTTGGTCGGGTCTGGGTCTTAGAAATTTGTTCGGCGCAGGACTCTAATCTGGATAACAGGCCCTATACCTGTATATACATCAATAAGAAGATGTGCCTTCAGAAATCAGAAACATTGGACTTATAGGGATGGGCGAATTTTTTCTCCTTGTTTCGGCGAAAAAATTACGCCCATAGACTTGTATGGCATCGTGCGTCAAAATAAAAAGACGTGCAACAAAAAAATTTACAACAAAACTTTTCAACAAAATTAGACTTTAATGGGCGTCTGCAACATTTTGCCGACGGCAAATTTTTGGGCGAAACGAAACTGGTCAAATTCGCCCATCCCGTCTATCAATAAACTCACTGGGGCAAATTCACTAAGATGTGAAGTTGCGCCAGGCGCAACTTCGCCGCACTTCGCCGCACTTCGCCAGGCGTAGTTTCGCCAGGGCTCTGCAAATTCACTAAAATCCGAAGTTGCGCACAGGGGTAGCGTAAGGTTGCGAAGTTGCGCTAGCGTTAATTTGCCAAGCGAAGCGAAGTTTCGCTAGCGATGGTTCATTTGCATACGGCGCCAAATTCAAATTTCAATGGAGGAACACGTATCTGCACTACAAATGACTAGAAAACCTTCAAATCAGCAAATATAAATGTTATTTTGCCCTACACATGTGCCCACTGTCTAGGTAAGTTGCCATGAGTCAGGAAATGTAGGGGGGAGGAAGGGGAGCCCCAAAAAATTTTTTGATCTTTTTCAGCCTATCACCCATCATGTAGAAAACACGCCAGCGTTTTTTGGGACTTAGAAAAAAATTTGACTTTTTTTGAAACAATCCCTATCTACTCTATTGCGCTTCACCAGGTCTGAGGTGGCGAAGGAAGTCTAGCGTAAAAGGTAGCGTTCAGTACACTGCGCAAGTTAGTGAATTTGCGTAGTTACATTGCTAGCGAAAATTCGCCTGGCGTAAGGGTGCAAAGTAACACTAGCGAAACTACGCCAGCGTTCGTTGGTGAATTTGCACAGTAACGAAAATGCCAAACGCTAGCGAATTAACGACGCTTCTGCGCTGTCCAGGACCAAGTCAAAATGATATTGGATGCCCGACCCTGGCCAGAGTTGTTGAGATTTAAAGATAAGAGGCAGAACATAACCCAGTGCATTAAATACAATTATAACTAACAATAAAAACAAATAAAGATGCAGCAAAATCTCTATGGACTGACCTCACAGGGCAAACTGGAGTCTTACTAATTAGGAGATGATTTGCTCAGCCCTATTAATATTTCACTTTAACTTTCCCAGGCACAACCAGCAGCTGAAAGTTATGTTTGTTGGGGGCCCAAACCAAAGGAAGGATTATCACATCGAAGAGGGAGAAGAGGTAATTTTGAATCTAATTAACCGATGCTGAGTCTAAAGTATAATTAATATTTCCCTATTTAGGCTTCTGTGCATACAGTTCAACTAACAAGTACAATCAGATGTCTAACGAATTTCCTATTAAAGTATAACCGTTGGTAGCCGGCACAGTGAGACAACACTTTTATTTGTGAATTTGTGAATTATTTGCCTTCTTCTGACACTTTCCAGCTTTCAAATCGGGGTCACTGACCCCATCTTAAAAAAATGAATGCTCTGTAAGGCTACAAATGTATTGTTATTAGTGATGGGCGAATTTATTCGCCAGGCGCGAATTCGCGACAAATTTGCGCTATTCGCCGCCAGCGAATAAATTCCCGCGAAAATGCGTGTCAAAAATTCGCCGGCGTCAAAATTTTTTTTCGAAAAAATGGACGCCGGTGTAAAAACGGGCGCCGTCGTAAAAAACTCGCCGTTTCACGAATTTTTCGCCATTTCGCAAATTTCGGGCGAAATTCGCTAATTTTTCGGCGAAGCGAAACGGTGCAAATTCGCCCATCACTAATTGTTATTGCTTCTTTTTATTATTCACCATCTATTCAGGCCTCTCCTATTCATATTCCAGTCTCTTATTCAAATCAATGCATGGTTGCTAGGGGAATTTGGACCCTAGCAATTAGATGGTTGAAATTACAAACTGGAGAGCAGCTGAATAAAAAGCTAAATAAGTCAAAAACCACAAATAATAAAAAATGAAAACCAATTGCAGATTGTCTCAGAATATCCCTCTCTACATCAAACAAACAGTTAATTTAAAGGTGGAGGCTGGTTAGGGTGCAAAGTACAAAAACATGGTGACTTGTGCCCTTTTTCACTCTTTGCACCTTTGCTTCCCCACCAATGTTAAACAACTCATAAAATCTTAATTTCCTTCAGCCGTGGTGCAACACTATTATTATCCTACCACAGACACACACACAAACCCTTCCAGCAGCATGAAGGCGGCTATAGACGTAGAGATCCGCTCGTTTGGCGATGTCTATCCCCGATATGCCCACATTGAAGTGGGCAATATTGGGCTGATCCGATCGTGGGACCTAGGGCCCATCGATTGGATTATAATGGATCATTATGGATCCAATACAGGCGGTCAGATCCCGGGACCGTATACATGCACAGATGCAGCTGCGATCTGACGGGATTTTTTAACCTGCACAATCGAGATCTTGCTGACTTTTGGTCAGATACCGATCGGGGAAGCCCTTCAGATGGCCCCACACACGACCAATGAGCTGCTGACATGGTCTGTCGGCAGCTTTTATCGGCCCATGGATGGGGCCTTAAGTTTCAGAATGGAGCACAGAAACCTGCATGTCCCCCATGAATCCAGCATTGCCTGTGTTTGGTAGCACTGTATTCATGAGGGGCAGGCAATTGAAGGCAGCACTGATTCTTACCTAAGGGCCACCCCCCCCCTCGCTGACTTACCTGTCGATAGGGGAGGCAGGAACACTTAAATGGAGAATGCAATTGCGCTCTATCGCATTAGTAAAGCCGAATTTCCGGTTTAAAAACCGGAAATTCAGCTCTTAAAGGTACCAGGAGCTGCTTTTTGCCGACCCTGGAAACCCCTCCGGCGTTGCCGCCTGAGGCGAGTGTCTCAGCTCGCCTCATTGGCGGCACGACCCTGATTGAAGGCATAAGTCCCTTCTCCTCCCCACCGTTCTTTCAGATGAGCAAAGTAGAGGGCTCAAAGGTGGCAATAGGGCAGGAAAGGACATGGTGGCAACGACCACATATACAAGAATGAGCACTTGAATGAGCATTAAGGGCTGTGATTTAAGCAACTGAATACTCTTGCACTTGTATCTAGGACATTAATAAATGACTGCTACTGCTGTAACTTGTACTTGATCCCAACTAAGATATAATTAATCCTTATTGGAAGCAAAACCAGTCTATTGGGTTTATTTAATGTTTACCTGATTTTCTAGTAGACTTAAAGTTGGGCAAATGTTGGCCAAAAAACATGATCCCCAACCAAAGGTGCTGGTTAAAAGACCCTGCACTCTTTTTGGGGGTAACAGTAGTTTTTTTTTAATTGCCTCCAGCCAGTGCTAGGACACTTACACCGGGAGGGAGCTCCTAGTGTGACCGGCCATGTCGTACATAGCGCATGTACATAATGAGCTTCTGTCGTCATGCACATGCGCATAATGAGCAAGTTGCAGTATTTGCTCATTAAGCACTAGGGTTACCATCTCTCCGGTTTTGACCCGGACAGCATGTTTTTTTCCATTTATTTCCAAATTAGGAAAACCGGGTAGTATTTCCTGGGATTGATGTGATGATCGTCAATCGCCACATCATAGCCACACCCCAACATCACAACCCCACCTATACAATGTCATGGCTCCACCTGCTACATCACTGTCCCGCCCAGATGCATCACGACATCGGGGGAAAGGTGGCAACCCTATTATGAGCATGCTTGTGCCCTAACATGGCTGCTCGTACTGGTAGCTCCCTTCTGGTGGCCTAGTGCTGGAGGGTGGCAATCTTTTTTTAAAAAACATATACTGTTAACCCAACCAGAGTGCAGCTCTATTAGCCAACACTAGTGATGTTTACCCGCGGGTTTGGGCCAACCTTGTACAATTCGTCGCTTCAAATGCCGGCTTCCAACTTCCGGGTTCGTTTTTTTATAGATGCTGCACCTGCTCACCCCGCCCCTTTTGTGATGTCATTGGTGGGTCGGGGGTCGCGGTCTATAAAAGGAACCCAGAAGTGCGGATGTGGGCGGGTTGGGGTCGGGTGTCGGTCAGGAAATCCTGACCCGCACATCACTAGCCCACACCTTTGGTTGAGGATAATATTTTTGCCCAGCAGGTGCCCTTTAAGGTACGTAGATCTAAATTGTGAAAGGATCCCTTATCCCCGTACTGTATATATATATATATATATATATATATATATATATATATATATATATATATATATATATATAGAGGTAATTGATGGGGAAAAAATACAAACTGCACTCATATTGTACCTTTGCTGTTCTTTATTTTGTTTGTTTGTTTTTTAGTTAACAAAATATATTGCTAGTGGCTACTCTTCACTAGAGCAGTTATTTATAAGCCATAATAGCTCAGAGCTCAGCATTGCAGGGATATTGATCCATCCGGAGGGAAATTTGCAAATGAAGAAATATTATTCAGTTGTGTGCTTGTTATAATAAATACTGACTGCCTACCTGTGACCAGGTGCAATAACTGACTGGAGCTTTTACTGGATTGGTTTAAATATAATACTTAAATTAAACCTTCTTTCAGAATGATCATGACTAAATGTCCTCTGGTATTGTGTCTATAATGAAAATATAATGAAAAACTTTATAACGTAGTGATGGGTGAATCTGACCCGTTCAATTCGATGAAGATCCGTGAAACGAATGGGCATAATTTTTTTTGAAATGCAACCATTTTTTCACTCATTGGAGTCTAGGGGAGTTTTTATGCGAAACCTGGTGAAAAATTTCGCTCATCATTAAAGGATTAGAAGAACTCAGCACACTTGAAGGGCAGAATAATCCTTATGTACCACCTAAACACAATAGTAGTTATGGCACCTTGGGGCACTGCGTCCAAAACTATTACAGTCTGTACAAGCCTCTCGCTAACAGGCTTATTTATTAAAGGTTGAATTTAAGTGGTAATTAGAGCTTCTTGAAACCATGATTAAACTTGATTTCATGAATGCCATGAAAGTTATTAAAAGATCCAAAACTGAAAAAGTTTCAAAACCTCTAAAAGTCTAAATGGACAAAAAAAAGTCCAATAGGATCAGCACAGCTCCCACTGACTTCTACAGGACCTCAACTGTTCTTCCTTGGAGAAGTTTTTTATTAGCGCTTTCTGGTTTTTACACTTAACCGGGCCCAGATTTTGGGCTTGGCTGCCCCTAGGCCGCTGGGTCATAGTGCCAGCTCCCTCGCAAAGTTGAGGGTGGGCAGCATGCCGCCCCTAAAAACTTGCAGCCCTAGGCCCGGTCCTTTGTGGCCTTGCCACAAATTCAGGCCTGCACTTAATAGATTTAAAGTTTTAGAGACATTTAAAAAACAAATATTTTTAGGATTTGATTCATAAAAGCTTTGCACATTGGCTTTGGACTATACCTCCTGGCCAATTTGTGGCAGGTTTTTCAGGTTAGCCAGCTTGTGAATCTCAATTTTTAAACAGTGCCACCAATTCTCAGTTGGATTGAGATCTTTGACTTTGACTGGGCCATTGTAGGACATTCACCTTTGTGTCCTTGAAACCCTCCTGTGTTATTGTGGCCTTTTGTTTGTGATCATTGTCCTTCTGATGGATGAACTCTCACCAAAGCTTCATTTTTATAGCAGCCTCACAGTATAAAGGTACCACCACCATCACCATACTTCATTGGAATGTTGTGGTTTTTAGGTATGGGCAGTGTTAGAGTGTCAGCTCACATTTGATTGAAGGGCAAATAACTTTATTTTAGGCACAATGACCCAAAACATCAATATTTTACCAAACATCATGGATTTTGTGGAACTCAAATTGAAAATAATAGAATTTCAGTAACATGGCACTTTTACTACATTTCCATCCCCGCAATCAGGCCTCTCTCTTGAATATACATTTTT
This sequence comes from Xenopus petersii, assembly GCA_038501925.1. NCBI lineage: Eukaryota > Metazoa > Chordata > Amphibia > Anura > Pipidae > Xenopus > Xenopus petersii. The sequence goes on along the minus strand of CM076680.1, from coordinate 167,453,382 downwards.
TGAAGCTTTATAAATAGAATATTCAAGCATCAATGGAAGACCAGTAAAGTGAATCGAAATAGTGCCCTCAGTTTTTAACTTTCATGTAGTCATTTGTGTACAGTATGAATACCATTTGGTCTTGAGAAATAAAGTCAAGTGTTCCCTGGTGGAACTACAGATACAGACCCACAACAAATTGTATCCATAATGGGATGCTTGCCCGTTTCTAAAGTCTTTGCAGAGATGTAGCATTTGCCCTTGTTGTTTAATCATCAATCATAATCATGAGTTAAAATATAGCACCGCTAATGCCTCAACCTGTGCTCAATAATATTGTGATGGCTTCGTAAGTTTCATTAAACCTGGAACATTGCTAATATAATATGCTGAATATAATACAATTTTTTTTTTTTTAAAGGTTTTTATTTATTTATTTTTTTCCACAACAAAACAACACATACATTAACATGTACAGTTAGGCTACGACAATCCAAAAGCAGTTATACATCAAAATAGATTGACAAGTAGTATGAGCATACAGCATAGATCTGTAAGTGGGCAAGGGGAGGGGGGGGCACTCCGGACCAAGGACGTTGGTTTGTTAAGAAAGCACAAAGCTAGGGGGCTGCTTCTGAGTTGGCGTCTAGCCAGGGGTCCCAGACCTTTTCAAATTTGTGGGGACAACGTCTGGCTAAATATGTAATGACAGGTAGTTTAGTATTTACCATCTGCACCCATTGTTTGGTCATAGGTGCTTGAGGGCTCATCCACTTCATTGCAACAAGCTTCTTTGCATAAAAATATACAGTTTTTAGCAGTACAGGGGGACCACCTCATCAACAAGCCCTAGGAGGCACACCTCTGGGGTTAGTACACCCGGGAGGAGTAGCTGATCTGAAAGATATTTTACCACTTCAGTCCGGACCTCGTAGACTAGCGGACAGGTCCACAATACTTGGAAGAACCCAGCATCTGGGGCCTGACATTTGGGGCATGTGGCATTGGGGTTCCTGCCCATCATTTTAAGTCTCAATGGGGTGATACAGGTCCTATGCATAATTCGATACTGAACCATCTTGTCCCTAGTAGAAATCAGAAAATCATATACTCCCTCAACAGTATCTTCCCATATTGCGTCGTCTAAATGAGGGATATCCACAACCCATTTACCCTTTACCTTCCCAAATGGATTGCCTAGAGCAGGGATCAGGGATTTGTAGAGGTCAGATATTAACTTTTTAGGGCTAGGGTCCCATAGTCTGCGTTCATACTGTGGAACCACAGTAGAGATCGATTGTGAGCCAAATTGGGACACAAATGCATGTCGCAGTTGGAGATACCGATATATCTGGATTGTGGGCTGGTTCAGTTTCTCTTTAAGTTGGGACAAAGTAGGGAAGTTATCATTAATTAACAAGTCGCTCAAGTGCCGAATCCCCAGTCTAGGCCAATAATGGAAATCTGGCAATTGTGTTAGGTGTTGAAGATTTGAGTTCCTCCACAATGGGGTATACGGTGAGGGTGTAGGACTATTTTGGGTCATCATTTTCCGCACTATAGCCGATATTCTTTGTGGGATTGTCAGTACTGGTGGCAACTCAGGGGTATCCTTGCTTCTCCTGTAAGGGGCATTTCTAATTGCCTCTAGGGAGCCTGCTATAGAGGCATGAAGTGCAGTTAACGTGTTCTCTGGGTCTGGGCAGAACCAGTTGTGTATATACATTAATTGTGAGGCATAATAATAATAATATCGGAGATGTAGGAGGGCAAGGCCACCCTTTTCCTGAGGGGCCATATGTGAGAGCTTGCTGATCCTAGGGGATTTGTGGGCCCATATATAGGGGAGCAAGATAGAGTCTATGTGTTTATGTACCCGTGGGGCAATCCACACTGGGGCATGTTGCATCACATACATATATTTGGGTAAGACAATCATTTTGAACAAGTTCACCCTGCCCCACACCGTGAGAGGAAGGCGTTCCCATTGACCTGCTTTATTTTTGAACGAATGCGTCACTGGTTCAATATTGTCCGCCACATAATCGTCAAGTTTGTTGGATATGGTAACCCCTAGGTACTTAAATTTTGACACCCACTTCAGTCCCAGGATCTCCCCTTCAGTACGGGGTGCCTCAATAGAGAAAAGGGTAGACTTGCTCTTGTTTACCACCAGGCCACTGAAGGTGCCAAAGTGATCAGTCAATTCTAACGCCTTGTGCAACGAGTTCTCGGGATCCGCTAAAAATAGAAGGATGTCATCCGCTTATAGGGCTATCTTTTCTTCTAATCTCCCATACTTAAGCCCAATCACGTTGGGTGCTTGACGTAGCATTATGGCCAAGGGCTCTATCACCAGAGCAAATAGTAGGGGGGAAAGCGGGCATCCCTGTCTGGTACCACGGGATAGAGGAAAGGCTCTAGAGAGGGTGTTATTGACCTGTATACGGGCAGTTGGAGAGCGATAGAGTAGCTGAATCCAGTTTATGAAATTGCAGCCTATCCCAAAATTCTCTAATACCTTCCACAAATAGGACCACTCGATTGAGTCGAATGCCTTGGTGGCATCCAGGGATGCTAGCGTTCTGGAGCCCCCATTACTATGTTTAATTTGGAGGTGGGAGTACAGCCGCCTTAGGTTAATGGACGTGCTTTTGTTGGGCATAAAGCCAGTTTGGTCTGGGTGAACCAACGTAGCTATCACTTTATTTAGGCGCTGGGATAATATTTTCGCTAAGACTTTCACATCCGTATTAATAAGAGAGATGGGGCGGTAGGAGTCACAAGATTCAGGATATTTTCCCTCTTTAAATATAAGAATGACGGTGGCAGTGTAGAAGGATTGAGGAAGTGACCCTGCCTCCTTGGCCTTAACTAGTGTGACGTGGAAGTTGGGAGTGAGCTGGTCACTTAAAATGCGGTACCAGGCGGCCGGTAGACCGTCCGGTCCAGGGGTTTTCCCTGGGGATAGGCTTCCAATGGCTTTTGCCACTTCACCCAAGGTTATGGGGGCATCTAGATATGAGGACTCCACTGGGCTAAGCCTAGGGAAGGTAATGCCTTGTAGGTATTGGTCTAGTTCTGCCTAGGAGTAGGAGGCGTGTGCGGAATAGAGGTCCTGGTAGTAGTTTGCAAATACGTCTGCAATGTCCTCCGCCCTCGTCATATAATTACCAGCGGTGTTTTTGATTCGAGCTATCATTGTGGGGGGGTTGTTAAGTTTAGCCAGATACGCCAGGGTCTTGCCATTTTTGTCCCCTTGATCAAATATCTTTTGGTTGATATACAGTATTTTTTTCCGAGTGGCGTTAGTTTGCGCTAACTCGAGGTCTCTCTGGGCAGTGATCAGCTGCTGATGACTTTCTACAGTGCCTTGTACACAATAGGCTTTTTCGGCCACGAGGACTTTGTCTGCAGCCTCGTCAATTGCCTGCTTAGCCACTGCTCGCGCTCTGGCAATTGCTGAGATTAGTGTGCCCCTAGCTACTGCTTTGGAGGTTTCCCATAAAATATTATTTTGTGCTGAGTGGGAGTTAGTCTCCCAGTATTCATCGTATCCCTTGGTACAGGTCTCAGCCACTTCGGCGTTGTTGAGCCATAGGGGAGAGAGTCTCCACTGGAAGTGTTTGGCCCGGGGTGTGACGCTAAATACTAGATATAGTGGGGTGTGATCAGATAGGGCCCTTGGGAGGTATGTGGCTTCCGTAACCCATTGGGCGAAGTCTGGGGTGCCCAAGGCCATATCTATGCGGGACAGTGAACCCTTACCCACAGAGTGGCATGAGAACAGTTTTTCCTGCGGGGAATTTGTGCCTCCAGATGTCTGTTAACCCCACCGCTTCCATCCACTGATTGAGCGGGGAGGTTGGCGTTGAGGAGGCATGTAACCTGTCCAACGTTTGATTGAGCATCGTATTAAAATCTCCTGTGACACAGATTGGGCATGGTAAGTAATCAGAGAGTTTAGCAAAAATGAGGTCTAACAGATCCATGTATAGGCATGTATATATTGACTATTATCAGCTCCTGATTATTAACTTTACAATGGAGGATTACAAATCTACCAAAGTGGTCAGCATTAACACTTAGCAATTCATATTGTAAGTTCTTGCATACCAATATAGAGACCCCTCTGGAATATGTGGAGTAGGAGGCATGATATACCTGATTAACCCATCTCTTTTTTAGGGCCATCAATTGTTGACCAACCAGGTGGGTCTCCTGTAATAAGAGGATGTCAGGTTTGTATTTCGCAACATAGTCAAACACGAGTGCCCTTTTGAATTTGGCGTTTAACCCACGCACATTCCACGATAGTAATTTTACATCCCCCATAATTTGCGTCTACTAGAATTGGTGCCAGGATATTGCCATTTATTCCAGAATGTCTGTATCCCCTCCTCCCCCCACACAGTTGATAGGAGAACAAGTACATAGCCAGCTGTACATAACAAATAACACACATTAGACACCCCAACTTTTCCCCTAACCCACCCTACCCGACTATACCATATAGACGGCCTGTACCCCGAACTGGTTCCCATTAGAAGAGTTAGCAAGTGCTAAGTTCTTGAAGTGCTGTAGGGGGGGGGTTCATGCCCTTCCGCCTACGGGAGCATAAGGAACAATTAGACATAGTTAGTACTAAACCAAGTACTGATGCTCGATGACGATGAGAAGACCTTGCGCGTCACTGTGTTTTGTCTAGTAGTCTGCGGGGGCACGCACAACTCCCAGGGTAAATATCACCAAAAAAGGGGGGAAACCCCTCAAACATAGCTATGGGGCCCCAAACATTTTAGTACTCAGTCACTGGCTCGTATACTCACACATCCTCCTGGGCTGCGTTACTGTCGATGAGGCGGACTGTGGCGTGGGCTGTTCTGTTGCCTCCGCATATTAAGCCATTGGTCTGCTTCTGAGGGGGATCCAAAGAACCGTGTAGAATCGCCTTCTACGATCCGCAGCTTTGCAGGATAAATGAGCGAGTAAATTATTCCTGCTTCTCGCATCCTTCTCTTGACACCTTGAAAAGAGGTGCGTTGCTTTTGTACCGCCGACGAGTAGTCTGGGTAGAGGCTGACAGGAGTCCCATTCCAGGTAATTGGGCCCTTCTTCCTGGCTGCTACAAGTGCCGCATCCCTGTCTCTATAATTCGGGAACCGCATGATGAACGGCCTTGGGTTTGCGCCAGGCGGCAGAGGCCTTGTGGGGATGCGGTGTGCACATTCGATTATCAGGACTTGTGAGAAGGTATCCGCTCGCAGGTTCTCCTTTATCCAGTTCTCAGCAAAGGTTTCTGGGGTAGTGCCTTCGGTTTTCTCAGGTAGCCCCACCATGCTCAAATTGTTGCGGCGGTTTCTGTTTTCCAGGTCCTCAGCCCGGTTGGTAAGGATCTGTACTTGTTGCCGCAGCTGGGCGATGTCATCAGGGATGGGGCGCACTGTGTCCTCCAACTCCGACACTCGCCGTTCTGCCTCTGCCGTACGCTCGCAGAGGTTCTGGAAGTCCTGGCGCAGAAGCAAAAGATCCACCTTAATGGTTTCAAGCTGTGCGGTTGTGGACGCGTGAGTGCCTTTAATCGCCATGAGGATCTCTGCGTTGGTAGGCTCAGGCACTGCGGAGTCAGAGTCGTTGCTGTCCGACACTGGATTTGGCGGGTCCGTGTCTGCGGCCTTGTCAGCGTCCTGAGAAGCACTCAGATACCTGTCCATGCGGTTTTCAGACCTGGCTCTGGTACCATGTTTTCCCATATTGCAGCTGGGTGATTAGGGTGCTTATTTGCCACACAGGAGACCGCTGTCCTCAGGGGTATAATCAGGATGTTAGCTGAGAGCACGGAGCAGCACAAAAGCACGTCTGCTCAATCCGCCATCTTGGCCACTCCCCCGAATATAATACAAATTTAAAGGAAAACTATACCCCCCAAACAATGTAGGTCTCTATAAAAAGATATTGCATAAAACAGCTCATATGTAAAATCCTGCTTCATGTAAATAAACCATTTTCATAATAATATACTTTTCTAGTAGTATGTGCCATTGGGTTATTAAAAAATAAGGTCCGCCCCCTGAGATCCTAAGATTCACTGTGCACACATACAAACCACATGTAAGGTCACATGAGCCAATTAACAGACAGTTCTGCCTTTTGCTTCCTCACTTCTTCCTGTTACAGTTAGTGTTGTAGTATTTCTGGTCAGGTGATCTCTGAGGCAGCACAGATAGAGTCACGAAATGGTGGTTCAAGGCAAGAGATGTAAAAGGGCAATATTTATGTAAATATATATTCCAGTTTGGTAAGATTCTTTAATATGCCACTTAATATGATATGAACTATCTGTTGCTTAAGTGTTCATTTTGGGGGTATAGTTTTCCTTTAAAGTAAGTCAGTCATCATGAAATAATCACAACTGACGAAAACGTATAAATTGAGAAGACACAAGGTGCAAGTATTCCTGAAGTGAGAATTGTTGTGCAGCAGGATGATTGCATGGATCGGGGAAAGATTTTATTCTATATTCTTCTTCCAATGATAGGTCCTAGTGCTTAAAAAAAAAACGATGATTGAACCTGTCCCGTTTTAATTTGCGAAACTATGAACATTTTTTTGAAATGCATCGAAGTCCATGGTTGCATTTTCTCGCAAAAAATGCATTACAGTCAATAGTTTTATTTCATGTGGCACTTTTTTTGTCTCTGTGACTTTTTTGTCATGGCAATTTTTTTTTTTTTTGCCACAGTTTCACAAAAAAATGTGCAGATGGCGACATGCAGAATTTCGCCACAAATCCATGGCTGGTGAAAAATTTTGCTTATCGCTATCTAACGCATTTGAACTAGCCTCTAAGATGAGTGGTGAAACCTTTTCAAGATGACTTAGCAAAGTGCTGTTGCTTAAGTATTAATTTTGGGGGTACACTGGCACCTTACACCTTAATTACACCTTACTTCCCCCCACTTCCTCCTCCATCTGTTTTTATAGACTCTCTCCTGCTCCACCCGTCCCCCTTCAGTGACATCAGAGATGGGCAGATGGTTATGAGCGGGTGGGTTAGGGTTAGGGTCAACAAAAAGTCAATCCGGACTTCACTAGTCATTACATTATCTAGCACCAGGCACCTAGAAGAATGAAAGATCAGGTAGAACAAGGATTTTTTCCCCCTCTGAGGCAAATTGGAGAGGCTTCAGATGAGAGGTTTTTTTTTTGCCTTCCTCTAGATCAACTGCCAGTTAGGCAGGTCAAAAAAAGTTAACAGGTTGAACTTGATGGACGTGTGTCTTCTTTCAACCTAACTTACTATGTTACTATGTAGATCTGCACAATAGAGTTGCCTCCCCCTAATCCTTTGCAAATTTCATCGAATGTTGAAAAAAGAAAAATTCCTTTTCAGATGCAAGCGGCAATGGAAGTCAAACTCTGCGTCTTTCTCTTTCAGCTGTTTTACCAAGTGGAAGGGGACATGTGCCTGAAAATTGTGGAGAATGGAAAACACAAGGACGTCCACATCAAGCAAGGCGAGGTATAGTATTTGCTCTATGAATGTTCTATACGTGTTCTATAAGTGTACTACAGGTATGGGATCAATAATCTGGGAATTCATCATGAAATGAATATCAGATATGGGAATGCTTAAGCAAACAATAGATATTCTTTGACTGTTTTTTTTTTCTCTGTAGTAATAAAACAGTATTTTGTTGGCGGCAAAACAATCCTTCATGTTTAGATGTTTTAGCGTTTAAGGTATGAAGAAACAAGATTCTTTATCCAGCGTTTAGCATTTAAGGTATATAAGATTCTTTATCCAGGAAAACCCCAGGTCCTAAGATTATATAAAACAGACCTGCATATTGATCTGTCTATCATCTATCTATCTATCTATCTATCTATCTATCTATCTATCTATCTATCTATCTATCTATCTATCTATCTATCTATCTATCTATCCATCCATCCATCCATCCATCCATCCATCCATCCATCCATCCATCCATCCATCTATCTATCTATCTATCTATCTATCTATCTATCTATCTATCTATCTATCTATCTATCTATCTATCCATCCATCCATCCATCCATCCATCCATCCATCCATCCATCCATCTATCTATCTATCTATCTATCTATCTATCTATCTATCTATCTATCTATCTATTCATCTATTATCTATCTATCTATCATCTATCCATCTATTATCCATATATTATCTATCTATCTATCTATCTATCTATCTATCTATCTATCTATCTGTCTGTCTGTCTGTCTGTCTGTCTGTCTGTCTGTCTGTCTGTCTGTCTGTCTGTCTGTCTATCTATTCATCTATCTATCTATCTATCTATCTATCTATCTATCTGTCTGTCTGTCTGTCTGTCTGTCTGTCTGTCTGTCTGTCTGTCTGTCTGTCTGTCCTATCTATCTATCTATCTATCTATCTATCTATCTATCTATCTATCTATCTATCTATCTATCTATCTATCTATTCATCTATTATCTATCTATCTATCTATCTATCTATCTATCTATCTATCTATCTATCTATCTATATCTATCTATCCTACCCACTCAATAATCTATCAATCTAACATCTATCTATCATCTATCTCTCTCTCTATCAATCTATCTATCTATCTATCTATCTATCTATCTATCATCTATCTATCTATCTATCTATCTATCTATCTATCTATCTATCTATCTATCTATCTATCTATCTATCAATCTATCTATCTATTCGTCTATCTATCTATCTATCTATCTATCTATCTATCTATCTATCTATCTATCTATCTATCTATCTATCTATCTATCTATCTATCCTCTATCTACAGAATCTATCTATAAATTATGTATCATCTATGTATCTATTATTATAATCTATCTATCATCTATCTATAAACCTATCTCAAACTCTGTTACGCACTTTGTATTTCCGAGCATAACTCCTTATAAGAAACACTTAAAAATTCATATACTGTAATTAAAGGGATCTTTACAGTTTGTTGCATAATAAATACTACAATAATAACAAACGTAACTTTACCTGAATTTCCCTTCAGTATAATTTCAGTGCTGTCACTAAGTTACTTAAATAAAATAAAATGAGTTTGCTATTGTCTGATAGATAATTATACACTCCAGTGCTGGTCTAGAAAAACACGTGGATGTGCACCACAGAGATAATTGTACGAGAGAGAGACAGAGACAGAGAGACAGTACCCATGGAAACTAGTGTCTGCCCTCAACATTTATGTGACATTTAATTCAAAAGCAGTTTTTATATGTCCTTTGCATCATTTGTGTTGTGGTGCTAACGGGACTAATTAGAATGCATGAAATTTAACTTGCGCTTCTTGTAGAAATCTAATTAATATTTACATTCATTGTTTCCTTTAAGAATAACACACAGTGTTTTAATCCGGGCAGATGTTCCTCCTTCCAGGCCGAATTCCACATTCACCACAGAGATACGCAGACACGGTGGGGCTCGTGTTTGAAAGGAGAAGGCTGGATACAGAGAAGGATGGCCTGAGGTATTGCAATGTTTGTGCGATAACGAATGTGTTAGCGCTTACTTTCCAGGTATTTTATGGGTTTACACTTAAGAAGCTCCAGCACCCATGTTCTACCAAGTGCTCCAGTTTGGTGTCTTCACTTCCTTACCTTTTTAGTTGTTGTTTAATCCATGTGTCCTTTTTATAGATATAAAGTATGAAAGAGTATAAAGTGATGGACCCTATTAAAGAAATGATAAGCCTCCTTAACTTTGTCCCCAGATCTAGACTCCTCATCCCCTAGATTTCTGAAGTTGACTGCACTGGTGTTCCGCAGCACTAGCTAATCATATATGGTGGATATTTGGTGATTGGACAGAACATGACATCTTTGTAAAAGAGACATATTGTTCAGGCAACAGTTTGGTGCACTTGACCATGCTGAAGAGTAGTAAATAGGATCAAGGCATGGAGATTCTGAACTTGCTGCAAGCCATGAAACATCTCTGTATGCCTTCACCTTTATGTCTGTTTCTCCAGACCCATGTCCCTCCAATACAATGTACATACAGTAAAATATATGTCCCTCTCCATTCTAAGGAAAAGTTAATAAAGAAAAATGCAGATATACCAACAGGTACCTGTAAAATACTCAATGCTACATCTCTTTCTTTGGTGCCTCCTAATCCATCTCATGCCCACGCCTAAGGTCTCTGTTAATCTCTGATGGGTTTTGAACTGGGTATCTTCTGGTTATGGGCTATTTAGTCATTACCATTGGGCCAGGGGAGCAGGCAGTAGTAGAGTCTGGAGCTGGCATAGTAGCAGGACAGACTCAAGCGTGACTGAATGGGGGGAGAAGATTCCTTCACCTGCCTTTCCTATGACAACCTGCAGCCAATTAGAGTCAGTTTTGAATTATTTGAGCACTCCCCGTCACTGGTAATTAGTTAAGCTTAAGTTGAGTTGTGGCTTGAGCACTGCAACTTGCCCCTAGCTCTACCCCTACCTTGCTCTTGCCCTTTTTTGTCCCTTGCTCCTAGTCTGGTCTTGTTCCTGTCCTAAGTCAATCTTACCTTGATCCTATTCCTGTTCTACCTCAGTCTTGCCTGGGTCCTGTTCTTGTCCTACCTCAGTCTTGCCTTGGTTCTGTACCTGTACTAACTCAATTCTGCTTTGGTCCTGTTTCTGTCCTAATCCAGTCCTGCCTGGGTCCTGTTCTTGTCCTAACTCAGTCTTGCCTTGATTCTGTTCCTGTTCTAACTCAATTCTGCCTTGGTCCTGTTCCTGTCCTAACTCAGTCTTGCCTGGCAGGAGATAATGGATTCAAACAAGCAGTTCAATCACAAGGTTTCCGTCCAACGAAACCAAGTTAATCAGGATAAACAAGATGTGAAGAACTGTTCAAACGCAGTGGGTTGCTGCAAGCTTCAGTGCTTTATTTCACACGACATGTTTCGAGCATAGCTCTTTATCAAGTGTAAAAGAGCTATGCTTGAAACATGTCGTGTGAAATAAAGCACTGAAGTTTGCAGCAACCCACTGCGTTTGAACAGTTCTTCACATCTTGTTTATCCTGATTCAGTCTTGCCTGGGTCCAGTTCCTGTCCTAAGTCAGTCTTGCCTTGCTTCTGTTCCTATACTAACTCAATTCTGCCTTGGTCCTGTCCTAACTCAGTCTTGCCTTGGTTCTGTTCCTGTCCTTTCTCAACCCTGCCTTGGTTCTGTTCCTGTCCTAACTCAGTCTTGCCTTGGTACTGTCCTAACTCAATCCTTTCTTGTTCTGCTCCTGTCCTAACTCAGTCTTACCTTGATTTGGTTCCTGTGCTAACTCAGTCTTGCCTTGGTCATGCCCCTGTCCTACCTCTGTCCTGCCTTGGTCCTGTTAATGTCATAACTCAGTCCTGCCCTGATTCTGCTTCTCCACCCACTCTGTCCCACATGAGTCGTTCCTGCTTCTCTGCCCACTTTTTCAAATTGACTTGCAACTCTGACTTTGGCTAACTGATCCAGTTTGTCCAGCTTCTCCACCTGTTCCTTGCCTGAAATACTCACTGCCCTCCTATCCATGTACTGGGGATTTCCTCCTAAATCCCTGGCAATCTCAAACCACTTTTTCATTTAAAACTATAAACTCTTGTGAGCAGGCCATCTTTATCTCATGATTTGGCACGTATAAGTGATCTATACACCCTTTTATTGTACAGCAATGTGTATATGTTGCCACTTCTACTACTCAAAATACAATTGACAATGTGAAAATGAGCCATATGAACAATTCCATAAATATTACAGACTAACCACCCCACAGTGATAAAATATACCGCCCTGTATTGCACAGTAACCGTTATTCTAAAAAATATATTCTAACAAAGAACCAGAAAAAGTCATGACAGTCATGCCAAATATGTTCATCCCTTGTGGACAGATTATATTGACAGCCTCGAGGAAGCAACTATACCAATACAAGCTGTCCTCTATTTTTGCAAAGGTGCATTCTCCTTCTGGCATAAGGACACCCACATTGCCATTCCACATGTATCCAAATGAATGTATGTGTATTGTGAGTCCCGTCCTGGATTAAATTGCTCTATGTATGACAAAAATGATTCAGCTGTGCAATTTTCAAGACATTAGACACAGTAGAAACACCTGCTAGCACTTGTTAAATAAGATTCGATGCATTAAACATTCCCATTGTTATCATCTTCCTGTATATATATTTCATTTGCTTAAAGTAAAATATATTGTCAGCAGTGCCAGGTTGATAAAGAGGGCGCCAAGTTAATGCAACTCAGAATTAACAACTTCCTGCTATTCTAATGCTTTTTCCAAGCACCTCTCTCTCTTTCTCTCTGTAGGGCATTTATTATTTAGAGCTCCCATTAATGTCAAGCTATACCTTTAATAACAATGTATAAATTGAGAATTTGATAGGAAATAAATGGTTTCATTTTGATGGTATGTTTCTAGCCTCATCAACCTGCAAATATTAGATCTCCTGCAAAAAAGAAACAAGATACCATGATTCATTGAGACCTTTCAAAGGGCAGAAATTGATTTATACATATTTAAAACAATCTAACATAGTGATCCCCAACCAGTGGCTTAGCAATAACAGGTTGCTCTCCAACCCCTTGGATGTTGCTCCAAGTGACCTCAAAGCAGGTGATTATTTTTAAATTTCAGGCTCGGAGGCAAGTATAAAAACCAGGTCTGCTGCCAATCAGACCCTCCTGTAGGCTGATAGGGGCTACCAATAGCCAATCACAGCCCTTATTTGTAACTTTTTGCATGCATATGTTGCTCTCCAAATTGTTTTACATTTAAATGTGACTGAAGAATTAATATGTTTGGGGACCCCTGATCTAACAGATACTGCATTTAGTATTTTAAAATGGTAACATACAACCTGCTATTCAGTTAAATATCACACTCTCAAACAGAATAATCAGTTTATAGGCACCTGCCTGTCCAAAATCTTATACCTAAACCAAGGAAATTAATATGAGGCCTGTCCTCTTACTTCTCTTCTGGGAAGGTTTCCACTACATGTTGGAGCATTATTTGGGGAATTGCTTTCATTCAGCCGTAAGAGATTTAATGAGTTTGGGCCATAATGTTCTTGATAAGGTCTGGCTTATAGTTATTGTTCCAGTTAATCCTACAAGTCTTCATTTGGGTTAAAGTTGGGTTGAGTTCTCTGTTGGACAGTAACTTTCTTCTTTTCTATTCTGTGCGGACCTCACTCTTTCTATTCTTTGTGGCCGAAGCTTGGAAATTGTCAAGAATGCCATAGTACACTGTAAAATTATGGGGCTGATTTACTAAATGGCATCATTTTTGTGAGCCTGGCTTTTTGTCGCCAGAAACCTGAAATAGTCGCAGCGAAAAAAGCAGCGACTTTCCCAGGATTTATTATTCGTCAAAATAGTGACAATTCTGAATCTTAAAATACTCAGACTTAACCCTGTGTAGGCAGATGTCCCTTTTACGACTGCCAGATCTTTTTTGCTTCATGGTTTTTGAGGTTTTTCTGGTGTTTTTTGACGCTGGCTTTTGTGCTACAGCATGAAAAAGTGGTATTTATCGCGTGACAAATCAAAAGTTTTTTCCCCTTTGTCCTTTTTTTTTCAGCTGTTTTGATAAATGACATTCTTAAAATAAATTTATTCGTTGAGCTCAGCCTTTAATAAATCTGCCTCCTCGGTTTTCTTTCAATGATACCATGCGCCCAAGATCAAATCACTGGAAACAGCTTCAGAATGTTGTTTCCTCATTCACTAAACTCTCTATGCATTCAGACAGGTAGTCTTCTCCTGGCTTCTGCCACAAAGACAAAGTAGTGCTACACAAACACTCTCACCACTTTTTGTAGCGTCGGGGGCCGTCGCTAGGTTATGATTAGGTCATAGGTTATGATTAAGTGTTGTGAGAAGACGAAATGCGTAAGGCTGTTATCCACACCTGTACTTCAATAAAGACCAATTTTTACTACAACTGCCTGGAGGATTGCTCTTTGAGTGCCTACCCTACAAACAACACGGTGATGTTTAAGGCTCGGGGCAGAGCACCTGGGCCTCCTCGTTTGTGTGGTGAGTCTCTTTAAAAAAGATATGTTTTGATGAAGATAATATATATTCAGCAATCTGCCTGACCCAGACAAAACCAGATGGTAAAATACTGTTTATCACTCTACAAGGTGCATTTCCACTGCTTCAGTGTCCAAAGGCGGTGACTTTGCAACGTTGACATTATTTGTTTGTGGCAGAAATAATTGGTTGTACCATGAATGTGCCCAGTAGTGGTCTCTCCTTGTGAATGAGGCCCTCTGCACATTTACTGAGCTTCCAGCCTTTAGGTTTCCCAAAGGAAAAGACGACGGCTGATAGAATCTATGCAACTATAGCATTGTATAACCCTTTTAGTTTGCAGTAAGAGACTCCACTTGACTGTCATCTTCACAATGGAAAGCTTTAATATAAATTTTGTGCTAAGGATACGGATTAATTTCCTGCATACATAATGGTCAGGCAAGGCTATGAGGAGGCAGTTAATCAATGTCAGTAGCCTGACAGATTAAGGCCATTTGCCACTTTTTTTTATGTTCATCCAGTATTCTATATTTATGCCAATGGACAGAAGCAAAGACAGTAGATGATAACATTAAAGCAAGTCGAGAGCCCACGATAAAGTGAATTCTAGTGTTGATTTTATACAAAAATGGAACATTTACGGCTACACAAACTACTGTAGTTTTGGTCTCACTCTGGTATTTTCTTTGTTTTTCTCCCAACAGGTTTTACGTGGAAGGGTCCCCAGAAGTATTGTTTGAACAGTGGTTTTACTGTGAAGATCTTGGAACTCAGCTTGCCCCAATAATGAAAGAGTATGTCATTACTTTTATAGTTGTCATGTAGAGAAAGAGATGTTTTAACTTAAAAGATCTGAGGTCGATGGTGCAGTTATTGGGAAATGATATCTAATAATGTTGGGAGTCTAACCCAACCCTTTGATTGATGCAACTGCAACAACAATGTGTCTGTGTTTATCTTATTAGTACAGTCTTGCACAGGTACTGTAACCTGGTGCAGGCTTTTATTGTTTCTTCCATTGCTTTTTTTTTTTTTTAATTTTGAGTTCTTCTGCCAATAACTTCAGTTTTTCTACAGTTTATTTTTTCTGTTTCAGGTTTTTCAGCTCAAAACAATATAAAAGTGGAAAGCCAGACCCAGGTACCTGTAAGAAAAAACAATATTGAGATGCATGAGTCACCAAGGCTGTTTTTAATTTTGTTTTTATAAAACAATTATCACTTACTCACTGCTTTGCTCTTTGGGAAATGTCTTATGATAACATAGATGTGATATATTATAAAAATGCCCATACACAGATACAGAAACAGACACTTCTTCTCCAATGGAATATATAAACCTGCACGTTTGATATTTGCCCAATTTTTAGCCAGATATTGCTCCTCCTGGTCCATCTGTGGACCCATACAAAGGCACAGAAATTGCCAAATTGCCACTTTAAATGGATGGCCACTTTAACTTGTACAAAGTTGGTGCAGCTAAATCTCGCTAACACTAGCACTTTATTTGCATATTCTGCTTATAGGCAAGTAATCTTGTTGGTGTCCTTTTCTAGTTAGGTCTATTATGGTAAAAATGCCTTAGGGCTTATTAACAATCCATTGGTGCAAGATGATACAATGTCCTTGCTCCTACTTGAATTCCTCTATATACTGTCCAACATCTGTGGTACCGGGGGCCGGAATTCTTCTGGCCTGCATGGTGGAGGGCGGATAATGGAATCCAGTGTTAGCCACTCCCTGATTTGTAAACCACGCCCACTTTAAACCACACCCATGTTACCACAAGACCATGTCCACATTAATGGTGGTAACACACCAAAAAAACCAAATGGTGCTTACTGCCTGGAGATAACACTCATCACTCATATTTGAAAAAAGTTAAGTTGAATTAAGACATACCCTTAAATACATAAACCTTCTCCTCCCCTATGGATAACACAGCCCCCCTGCACATGATTAAACACCATAGGGGCCCCTAACATTACTTTGCAAATGCTAACAACCCCCCAGAACTAATATCAGGCTTATGTTCCACAGGCAGAGTATGGCACACACAGGGAGCATAGGGCATGCAGAGTATGGCACAGACAGGGAGCATAGGGCAGGCATAGTATGGCAAATACAGGGAGCATAGGACAGGCAGAATATGGCACACACACAGGGAGCATAGGGCAGGCAGAGTATGGCACACACAGGGAGCATAGGGCAGGCAGAGTATGGCACACACAAGGAGCATAGGGCAGACAAATTATGGCACACACAGAGAGCATAGGGGAGACAGAGTATGGCACAGACAGGGATCATAGGGCAGGCAGAGTATGACACACACAGGGAGCATAGGGTACAAAGAGTATGGCACGCACAGGGAGCATAGGGCAGGCAGAGTATGGCACACACAGGGAGCATAGGGCAGGCAGAGTATGGCACACACAGTGAGCATAGGGCAGACAAATTATGGCACACACAGAGAGCATAGGACAGGCAGAGTATGACACACACAGGAAGCAAAGGACAGGCAGAGTAAAGCACACAAGGAGCATTGGGCAGGCAGAGTAGGGTACACACAGGGAGCATGGGGTAGGCAAAGTATGGCACACACAGAGACCAAAGGGCAGGCAGAGTATGTCACACACACAAGTAGCATAGGAAAGGCAGAAAAGAGCAGGAGACAGGGAAACCTATCAGGACCACTCAAAGATCTACTACATACAGTGACACAATGCTGGTGCCCCTTCAGCAGTTTGTATGATTGTAAACAAATGAACAATGTGGACAGTTTCAGTCTGGATCTCAGGTGTGAACAGTACAGGGCTTTAGGGGTGTAAACAATAGAGGTGTCACAGGTGTGAACAATACAGGGGGATTAGTCTGAATTTTAGGTTTAAACAATGCATGGGCAAATTAATCTCTGTAGTGATACCTTTTAAATCTTACATTTGACATACTGTCAAGTGGGGGCCACACAAAGGGGGGGTCAGTTGGACAGCCGTGCTCTATACTATAGCCATAGCCCAGTTTGCCTTGGTGAATCACGTGCAAAACACAGATTGCTCCAGCATGAGAAAGGCTTGACCCTAACAATAAAGTTGGTGCAGTTTTGCTGGAATTCTGCATAAGAATATTGTTCTGTGGGTAAAAAAAAACATTATTGAGCACTTATGGCATAATTTTTCAAATTTTAGGCTAGGTTCCCTTACTGTACAAATGGCGCTAAGCCATTTTGTTTCCCAGCATTCTGTATGAGTTGACGAGAGAACAAATGTACCTCTGTACTGTTTCTAGCAAATGGGAGGTGCTATAAATACAGAATACATAGGGAAGACAATCACAGAGAATTGGGAGGGCACGATAACAAGAGGTCAATGTACAAGATACTAAACCCACACCCATAAATAGCTATACACAAATTTCTGTAGTGATAACAAATATGTGTCAAATGATTACTGCTTTTCTTTTTTGCAGATCAGCCAAAAGCAAAAATGCCCTTCTGTCTCAGTACTGAGCAAGTTATGGAACCCTTTTCATTCCAGCATTGGTTGAACAAACATCGTTTGGAAATAATTCAGAAGAAATGTGTGAGTTTGTTTGGAGACGATCATGAAACAAAGGTAAACAAGGGTATATTGTCTAAAAACCACCAGATATGGGTTAACCCCTTCACTTCCCACTAGGTCCAGGCCCGGACTGGCAATCTGTGGGTTCTGGCAAATGCCAGAGGGGCTGTTATACGATGCCATAGAAAGTCACTATTTAGTGGGCTGGTGGGGAGCTGATTGGGCCTCTCTATTATTGGAATGTCAGGGCCTATTTTGACTCCCAGTCCAGAACTGACTAGGTCCATACTGTTTGTAAACGTTGGTGTTCTACCATGTATTTGTTTTTTTCCAGTAGTAATTTAAGGCTTAGGAAAAGAAAAGAGTACTTAAGCTATGGCCTCTGAATTAGCCCCTCTTCCTTTTCAAGATGCACCACTGCGCTCTCAAAAAACAACCCCATTAGCCCTATATGTTACTATAAAGCAGGATTGTGCAATGGGTTGGAGGCGTCATCTCATGCTTAATCTTCTCTTGGAAGTAACGACTGACAATAAGCACGGTCAATTGAAGCTGCTCCAGATCTAGCATCATCTGCACATGCTCAGCTTCAGTGGTTCCCTCCAAGAGCAAATGAAGCATTGCAAGATGGTGTCTGCCAACCCTTACTATCTAGTTGTTGGAGTTTATAGAAGTGAAGTTTGCAAGGGGAAGAAGAAGACATATTCAGTTGGAATGGCCAGTAATCCATAAAGCATCAGTACAAAGAGACATTTCTGGTTATAAATCACCTACTTATAAATGAGCCCCTATACCAGGCTCCCTATGTGGACTGTCAGCCTACAGGAGACCTTGTTTAGCATTGCCCTTGGTTTTTATACAACCAAAACTTGCCTCCAAGCCTGGACTGGAATTCAAAAATAAGCACCTGCTTTGAGGCCACTGAGAGCAACATCCAAGGGGTTGGTAAGTATCATGTCGCTCATGAGCCACTGGTTGGGGATCACTGCTCTATACAGTCAGACTGCAACACTTCTAGACCCTTTGGTAACTATCTATTCATCTATGCTGATGGGTTGTCAATGTTAGGGTTGCCACCTTTTTTTGGATGAAAATGGGCAGGGGGGCAGCTGCTGATGTAGGGGGATGGGCCAGTGATGTCGGGGGCAGATCTATGACATTGGGGGGCGGGTGACATGGAGAGGTGGGGCGGGTGACAGGGGCAGGACTGAGAACGTGGCGATCAGTGATTGGCTGATCACATGTCATTCACTTCAATAAACGTTTCATCTGTCCAGTGCTTCCAGAAATTCGTGCGGTCCAGGTGAAATCTGGACAGGTGACAACCCTAGTCAATGTACAGGTCAACATGTATTCCATTGTTTTGCAAAGGATGGACAAGGGCGTCCGAATAATGTTGACACACGACACAGCGAAACTGCCGTGAACATTCGTTTTGGACGCACGTCAGAAAACTCGCATCCAAAATTTTTTGACGTTGACGAATTTTCACGCCAGTTTTGCAAATTTATTTGCCACCAGCGAAATGTGGAAATTCGCCACAAATTTATTCGCCCATCACTAATACACAGAAAACAGTCTCCTGTCATTCCATAATGCCTCTTCTTTTGATCTCATCCCCACTCCTCTGTGTTTTTCAAGACTCATGGAATTACCTGTTTTTGGAAAGATAAAGTTTGTTGCAAAAGTTCTTTTCTTTTTTGGAACTTTGCTTTAACACATAATACAAATGAAGCTGCACAATCTGCTTCTGTTTATCTCAGACTTTGAAGCTATGAACAAAAAAATTGAATTGTTATTATGTGCATTTTAATTGTGTGTGTACTTTTTTCTCAACTCATTTCTAGATTAAACTAGTTTTCAAGTAAAACTTGTTATAGATTATTCTAGTTGCGGGACGAGATCATTTATTTGTATTGCCTCAAACAGAATAGGGTGAAATCAAGGTTTCCAGGTAGATTTTAATGGAGTTAAACCAATGAATATTTTTTTAATATGATTAAAAGCAATTTGGCCTTGCAGTAAATTTAAGGCAAAGCTCTTCAGACTTTTTTGGTTTTTGCAGACTTTTTTGGATTACTCTACTTCCAGTTGGCAGAAGAACACTAATCATTACATTGGTTGCTATGGGTTACTGCCCAGGTGCAAATCTGCAAATGTTGATAAATCTCCCCACTCAAAAATGTTTTCCCTTGCTCCTAGCAGGGTTACATTTAAAAAGTAAATCTGATTACTCATTGTAGTTTCATAGATGCCCAAGTGTGAATAAGCATTCACACGCCAATATAATAAATAGTACAGGTATATTATCCATTATCCTGAAACCCATTATCCAGAATGTTCCAAATGATGGAAAGGCCGTCTCCCATAGACTCCATTTAATTAAATAATTAAAAATGTTAAAACATACTGGGGGTCATTTATAAAGTTCGTGCAGCGCATATTTTTCGCAAATGGTTGTATTGCGCATGTTTTTTGCTGAGCGCTATTGCACTGCTCTGCCTGTCTTTCCGGTTTTTGCGAATTCGCAGTGTGAATAAATTTTCGCAAATGGCGCGCAAATGAGACAGGAGTTTGCGCGAGCGCACCCAATGTGCGAGGTTGTTGTGCGCGAAAATAGCGTTAAATTCGCAGTTTGCAAAACTGTTTTGCGAATATTTTATCCGCCACCAAAGTTGTGGCGTAATTGAGGCGCAGAGTATGCGCATAAAGATTCGCAATTTGCGAATTGTGACATATTTATAAAGCCCCTATTCGCAATTCTGTATGCACCCTCTTATTCAGCTTTATAAATATAACCATGCGCAAGGAAAATATATTCACTTTGCGAACCAATCTGCCCTGCGCGAACTTTATAAATGACCCCCACTTTCTTTTTCTCTGTTGTAATAAAACAATACCTTGTATTTGATCCCAACTAAGATATAATTCATCCTTATTGGCAGCCCTGGATTTCACTTCTGGGTGCCCCTAGGCCGCGCGGTCCGACCAGGCGGCCGCACGGTCCTAGCGCCCGCCTTCCCAGCGCGCCGGCGAAAAAATGCCGGCGCAGCTGGTGCAGTTGAACGGCGGCTGGGCGGCATGCCGCCCCTATTTCTTTGCCGCCCTAGGCCCGGGCCTATGCGGCCTTCCCGCAAATCCGGGCCTGCTTATTGGTGGGAAATAGTGATGGGCGAATCTGTGTCGTTTCGCTTGGCCGAAAAACTTGTGAATTGACCGAAAAATATGAACAATCTGACCAGTACAAGCTAAACACGTTTAATTAAACTATATATATAGTTTTTTGAAAAAACTGCAGGTTTTAAAAAAAATCCCTTACTTTGTCAAATGGGTTCTTTCACTGAGGGAGGCCATACTGAGACTATAACAGAGACTCTAATATGTAAATTTCAGGAGCATGCTCAGATTGCTTTGAGTATTCTACCCAGAATGCCTTGTTTTAGTAAACTCCTCCACTAGAAGTATCAGGAGATTTCCCTATCTTGTTCCCTGCTGGTGATGTTATTATGCAAATGAAGGGCACACAGTAACTTCCAGCAGGGGGCAGCACTACTGTACAGCAGCTAACACACAGGTTTGGCTGATTTGAAAATAGCTTAGAAGGGTTGATAAGCAGCAAGGAATTTCAACTGAGCATGTGGGAGATTTCAGAGCTAAAGTTGGCTGGGAAGATATAGGTAGGAGGGGCCAGTGAAATCCAAGATGGCTGCCTCAGCTAGAACTGCAGTGGAGATAGGGGAGATCTTGCAGAAGGAATAGTGAGCTGATCATTTACATTATACAAACAATTCTAACTGATTTAAAAATCGGATTTCTTGAACTTTCACATAGTGTATTTACTTAGTAAATGATTATGGTCATGATTGGTGCCCTTTAACGGCTCAAAATTTGCGAAACGGCCAAAAATTCACAAAACACATTGAAGTCAACGGGTGTCAAAATGAATGTCAAAAGTTTTGACGTGCGACAATTTTGACGTATAACAATTTTATATTTGTCGCAGCAGATTTTTTCGCTAGTGTATTTTCGCTGCAGTTTTGCAAATTTATTCACCGGCGGCAAAACATGGGAATTCACAGCGAATTTATGCCTGGAGAATTTATTCACCAATCACCAGTGGGAAAACCATATCCTATTGAGTTTATTTTAAAAAAGCCCAGGTCCTGAGCATTCTGGATATCAGGTCCATACCTGTAACAAAAAGTAATTAATCATCAGACTGTGCCACCCTTTTTCTACTTTTGCTACCCAAGGATGGCCAGCTCAACTATTTGGAACAAAATTTCCGGCCATTAAGCTGACCAACAGAACTGTCTTGTGTGTCACCCAAATAATTTTAAGATTGTGGGGGAAAACAAGTTGATTTTGGTCTTTTTGCCCACCTTTATTTATAAACAAGCCTTAAGACAGTGATCCCCAACCAGTAGCTCATGAGTAACATGTTGCTCTCCAACCCTTTGGATGTTGCTCTCAGGGTCCTCAAAGCAGGAGCTTATTTTTGAATTCCAGGCTTGAAAGCAAGTTTTAATTGCAAAAATACTAAGTATAGTGCCAAGTACAGCCTCCTGTAGGCTGCCAGTCCACATAGGGACTTTTTCATGCTTGTGTTGCTCCCCAACTCTTTTTACATTTGAATGTGGCTCACAGGTTAAATAGGTTGGGGACCCCTGCCTTAAGGTCTACTGATTTCAGAGGAAAATGTGGGTGCTGGTGCTAAGAGAAGTACCGTATATACTCGAGTATAAGCCGACCCGAGTATAAGCCGAGGTACCTAATTTTACCTACGAAAACTGGGAAAACTTATTGACTCTAGTATAAGCCTAGACACAACTACAGCCCTGTCTCCCAGCAGCGCATATTCTGCCAAAGCGACCCCCCAGCGATCAACCAGACTTCTTTGCAAAGTTGATGGTGACAGAGAATTGCCAAACGGATTACTGTGTGCATTGTCCCACTGTCCCACTACCATGTGCAGAGGGTGCTGTTTGATATTGCCATCACTGTTAATCTTTCGTATAACCAACAGAGGGCGCTGTGTGATATTGCAGTCACTGTTAATCTTTCATATAACCAACAGAGGGCGCACTGTTATTCTTTCATACAACCAACAGATGGCGCTGTGTGATATTGCAGTCACTGTTATTCTTTCATATAACCAACAGATGGCGCTGTGTGATATTGCAGTCACTGTTATTCTTTCATATAACCAACAGAGGGCGCACTGTTATTCTTTCATATAACCAACAGAGGGCATTGTGGGATATTGCAGTCTCTCCCCAAGTGTACTGTTGGTATAGGAATGATTAAAAGTGACTGCAATCTCAGCGGGTCCGGTACCGCTGACCCGAGTGTAAGCCGAGGTAGACTTTTTCAGCACATTTTGGATGCTGTAAAATTCGGCTTATACTCGGGTATATACTGTACAATTTCCCTCCCACAGGTGCTTAGATTTGTCAAATTTGGTTGAAAAAAGACACGTCCATCGAGTTCAACCTTTTTTTTTTATTTATTTTTTTTATTAACTACCTATCTGCCAGTTGATCCAGAGGAAGGCAAAAAAAAACCCCTTATATATGTGACTTATATATAAAATGTATACATTTGTTTAAAATTAAAAATGTACTATGAATGTGACATGGTTATTTCAGCATGTAATTATTTTTTGTTGTAGGCTGTCATCTATGGAGGTGGGGAAAGCAAACAAAGCAAAGCTCAGACTGATGTCTGGATCTGGCAACTGGTGTGTACATTAACCTTAGCGAAAGTTTATTCGGCCATTGCATAATGTCCAGAGGTCCAGATTGACTTAGGGCAGAGACACACGAGAAGATTCGGTGGAGATTAGTCGCCAGGCAACATATCGCCTCTTCTACGGGCGAATTATCTCCCCGAACTGCTTTCCCGCCGGCTAGAATCTAAATCGCTGACGGGATGGCAATCGGAGCACTTTGTTTTCTGAAATTGCCCGAAAGTTGTCTCACGAGGAACTCTGTTATAGCAATATTATAATTTAAATGACATTCTAAAAGCATTAATATAACTCATGTATTATGCAAACTTTACATCAGCCTCCAGCCTCCTTTTACCCTACTGATTGATAAAAGCCACTTGTACTTCACCCTTAAAGTTCTTACAGCTATCGTCAAGGATATGTAGCCTACCCAGAACTGTTACCATTGATATTATTATCATTATGCTATTCATATTTATAAGGAGGATATTCGTTTTCATCAACAGCTTTTTGTCCGAGGGAATAAGTACCATCGAGGATGAGCCTCGTTATCCAAAGAGACAAATATCACTAGAAATAATCTCTACATAATTCATAGGCACAATGGATTCAGAAGGGAACAATGGCTCTCTCCTGCCATTAAATTGAAAGTACATCATAAAAACCCTTAAAATACTCTTTTTTAATAGAAGTAATTAATTCATGGATAATAAAACGACGCATGGCCTTGTGCTTTAGAACTTGTATTCTTATAATTATCTCTACAGTGTTCATTTGTGTTTATAAAGATTTAAGATTGGTTTACTAAAATAAAATAGAAATTCGACAAAACAGGATAAGGAAATAACATTTATGTGTAGGTATATGATCCAGAAAGCCGTTATCCAGAAAGCTCTAAATTATAGAAAGGGCATCTCCTATAGACTCAATTTTATCCAAATAATTCTAATTTTTGAAAATGATTTCCTTTTTCTGTGTAATAATAAAACAGGAGCTTGTACTTGATCCCAACTAAGATATAATTAATCCTTATTGGAAGCAAAACCTATTGGGTTTATTTAGGGGCAGATTTACCAAGGGTCGAATATCGAGGGTTAATTAACCCTCGATATTCGACTAGGAATTGAAATCCTTCGACTTCGAATATCGAAGTCAAAGGATTTAGCGCAGAAAATTCGATCGAACGATCAAAGGATTATTCATTCGATCGAACGATTAAATCCTTCGAATCGAACGATTCGAAGGATTTTAATCCAACGATCGAAGGAATATCCTTCGATCAAAAAAACTTAGGCAAGCCTATGGGGACCTTCCCCATAGGCTAACATTGACTTCGGTAGCTTTTATCTGGCGAACTAGGGGGTCGAAGTTTTTTTTAAAGAGACAGTACTTCGACTATCGAATGGTCGAATAGTCGAACGATTTTTAGTTCGAATCCTTCGATAGTCGTAGTCGATGGTCGAAGTAGCCCAAAAAACACTTCGAAATTCGAAGTTTTTTTACTTTGAATCCTTCACTCGAATTTAGTGAATCGGCCCCTTAATGTTTACATCATTTTCTAGTAGACTTAAGGTATGAAGATCCAGATTATGGAAAGACCCGTTATCTGGAAAACCCCATGTCCCGAGAATTCTGTATAACAAGTCCCTTACCTGTATGTATTTATTTTTGCATGTTCTGTCAGTGTTTATGTGATTTTCTGCATAAACCCAACTGCTGATTTCAATAAGGGTTTGTATTTTCTCTTTAAATGTACCACAAATACTGATGGGTGAATAAATTTGCCGGGCGAGAATTCTTGGCGAAGTTCTGTGTTTCGCTGCGGGAAAATACATTCGGGAAACTGCAGCAAAAATTCGCTGGCAAAAAAATTTTGCCCGTGCGTTGGAAAAGTCGATCGCGTCAAAACCATCACGCGTCAACATTATTCGGACACCCATTGACTGTAACACCTGCGTTAAAATTGATGGGAGTGTCAAAATCGACTCGGGCATCAAAATTTCGTTTCGCTAATCTTTTGCGAGAAAACTTGGATTTTGACGCCCTCGTCAATTTTGACAACCGCATTAAAGTCAATGGGCGTCCAAATAATTTTGACACGCAACAGTTTTTATGCAAATGGCTATTTTGACGTGCGTCCACATTTTTTTGGACACGCCAAATTTTTGCCGCAGTTGCGCAGATTCACACCTGGCAAATTTATTTGCCCATCACTACCCACAAGTATTCAATGCAGAGAAGATCATTGTCAAGTTCATACAAGAGCTGTATTTGTTTGTATGGGTTGTTTGTAGAACAATGGTTTTCTAATCTTTCTTGAATGCTGAGCCTTATGGGGGCTGCAATTTAGAAGGAGGCAAATCTTTGCACTGGATACAAAAACAGATGTTTTCTGGAATGTTACTGATCTTACAAATACTTTACAGGAGGGAACATCTCATGTCACTTTAGGTAATGAAGTTCTGAAGCTTGGCTCTGGAGATAGTCTGCTTGTCCCAGAAGAGACTCTGTAAGTGTAACCTAGCCTCTCTTAAATTAACAATTTACCCCTGTGCTTAGTATTAGTACCAAGAGTTTGACTACTGTACTGTCTCTTTAAAACTTCGACTTCGACCATTCGCCATCTATAATCTGCGGAATTGCTGTTTTAGCCTATGGGGGACCTCCTAGAACCTATTTGGAGTCATTTGGTGGACTTTGAAAAATCAAAGTGTTTTGGGGCAAATACTTTGATTCAAATTCGATCGAATGCGCTAAAACTTTGTTTCGAACGATTCGAATGCAGCCTATTTACCCAAAGTTAAAAACTTCGAATTTTTTAAATAAATTTTGATCGTTTTTTTATTATTCGAATTTCAAAGTTAAGGGAGTTCAAAAAAACTCCCATTACTTCAAAATTCAACCCATGATAAATCTGCCCCTTAGAGGCACATTTATAAATAGTTGACCTTCGAATTTATGTGAGTTTTTAAAAACTCCCATGAACTCAAAATTTGATCAATCGAAATTTATTAAAAAAAAAAAACGAACTAAACTCGGGTGAATAGGATCGACCCGAAAACTCAAATCGAATTAGATTTGAGTTTTAAAAACTCGATTAAAAATAAAACTTGATGTCAGGAAGACTACAAACAACTCCAAATTGATCCCAGGATGTCTTCCATTGACTAAAACAGCAATTCGGCAGGTTTAAGGTGGCGAATAGTCGAATTTGAGTTCTTAAAGAGCCAGAGTATGATAAATCTTGAAGTTCTAATTTGAATTTTTAAAAAAACTCGAATCTAATTTGAACAATTCTCTAGTCAAATTTGACAGTTTTGGCAATAAAACAACTCGAAAATTCTAATTCGAAATTCTGATTTAAAATTCGACCCTTGATAAATCTGCCCCTTAAGGTATGAAGATCCAAATAATGGAAAGATCTGTTATCTAGGTCACGAGCATTCTCAATAACAGGTGCTATACCTGTATTACACATTTTGGGCCAGATTTATTTCAGTTAGAAAAAGGTTTATCATGCGAAAACTCGTGGACAAGATTCAATTTGAGCAGCAATTCAATTGGTCAAGAAGTTCAAGAAAATCAAGAAGTTATCTCATGGTTTATCACTTGAAAGCTCTATTAGGAAAAAAACTGGATTTGGAGAAAAGTTTTTCTCCTCAAATTGAGTCTCATCAATGTGATAAACCATGAGATACAGTAACTTTTTCTCACTGAACTGAATCTAGCCCTTTGTTGGAAAAAAGTTCTTTACTGTTTCTTTAAGTTGGAAACAATTTTTTTTCTGTTGAAAAAAAGTCAGTGAAAATTGGTTTAATTTTAAATTTCTACGTGCTTCTTTTTTAATATGTGGGATCCCTCCTTCATTTCCTGTAAAATGAACTCCTCCTTATCCAGTGTACCAGAGACACATGCATGACAGAGGATGCATCTCTCTATTAGAAACAAAAAATATAATATTTTGTGTATTATTTAAAAAAGTCAAGTGAAAACTGAATTAATTTCACATTTGTGTGCTTTTAATATGGAGAAGATTCCCCCTCCATTTCCTGTAAAATTAACTCCTCCTTATCTAGTGTGCCTGAGACACATGCAATACAGAGAGTGCATCTATCTATTTCTTAGGGTGTTATTTACTAAATTTCGAATGCAAAAATCCCAAAAAATGTGTGATTTTCTTTTATGAAATTGGACTTTTAAAAAATCACAAATTTTTTGGAATTTATTAAACCCCGAGTATGTAAAAGTCAGAATCTGAAAATCCGGCATATCAGACCAGTCGAGGTTGCATATAAGTCGATGGGAGAAGTCCCGATGATTTTTTTGATGTGTGCTGGTTTTGTGCTATACCCCAAAGTTTTTCGAGTTTTCGGCCAAAAAGCATAAGGAATCGAGTTTTTGGGTGAAAAATTCAAAAAAATCGTGAAAATCTGATTTTTTGATCGGAGTTCATAGCAGAAAATATTGAGATAAATTCGGACTTTGATAAATAACCCCCTTAAAGTGGACCTGTCACCCAGACACAAAAAGCTGTATAATAAAAGTCCTTTTGAAATTAAACATGAAATTCAATTTCTATGTTTTATAAAAGCATTCATAGCAGTTATAAGCTCATTTAAAAATCACAGCTGTCAATCAAATATTGTCTGCCACTCCTCTATGCCTTAGGCATAGAGGCGGGGTCAGACAATTACTTTCACTTTCCATTCAGCACTTCCTAGATGTCACTGCTCTCCCCACATTCCCCCTATCTCTTCACCAATTAATTGTGCAGCCAGGACATGGGGATGGACATCAGGTCCCCTCATTCTGGTGCACAAACAAGATTCTGAGATGATACAAGACTTGTCTTGATAACACTGTCCTCAAAATGGCTCCTGCCTGCTTGTTATAATTATGAATTCCCAGACTGAAGGAAACTAGATTCAAATAATTCATACAGTGTAATTAAAGCTCATTTTGCCTGACTAATGTGATAAAATAGGATTCTGAATCATTTTTTTGGGTGACGGGTCCTCTTTAAAGTTATAATCACTGGAAGTCATCATGAGTAAGCAAAAGGGCACATTTATATTCCTGAAATTCAAGTGTAAGCTTAAGTATGATAATGACAATTATTTAACATTTAGGGGGTTATTTATTAAAATAAGAATTTATCTCATAATTTAAATTAAAAAAGCTCAACCAAACTCTGATTTTGCCTTATTTATTAAAAAAATAACTCAAATAAATCAGATTGGGAAAAAAAACAATAAAGTCGATCGAATACCAGTATTGTATGATTTTTTTTTACTTTTTTCACAAATTCTTTTGCCCAAAACCCCAAAAATATTGAATTATCGGGCTAAACCCAGCGCAAAGCACAATTGAGATAGGGACATCTCCCATTGACTTTATACAGGACCTCAACAGGTCTGAGATGGTGGATTTTTTGATTCAGACTTTTTGCAGCATCAGGGTATAATAAATCTTGAAAAATTCAAGGTTTTTTTCCACCAAAAATCCTAGTTTTTGCCCCAAAATGCCCGACCAGATAAATTCATGATTTTGTAAATAATCCCTTAGTATAGGTGGAAACAGGAAAAAGGGAAAGGATAAAATGGAGTCTACAGGAAATGGCCTTCCTGCAATTCAGAGCTTTCTGGATAACGGATCCCATAATTAACTCCCATGAGGTGGTTCCCATGGCAAGGGGGTTGGTGTTAGGTGGGGGTTGTCCTACAAAATAGAAAAGCTGTCCTAATTAGGGGGATTTTAAACCCTACAAAAACTACACTGTATTGGGATAACCTGTATTTTCCATTTTTATGTTGTAGATTCTCATGGACCAGAGAAGATGGTTCCATTGCTTTATCAACAAGTCAGGTTCCATTGCCCATGTAAATAACCTCTTCATCAACGTATTCCAGGAGGAATCGTCGCCATTCTTATTGTTACACAGTGGGACCAGAGTCATGCTGAAAATGGAGCTTTACTCAAATGAATGAATGTAAACTATAAATTACAATTGTCTATTTTACATATTGTTTGTAATACTCGGTTCTGTTGCATTTGTCTCACACCTACAGAAAACCATTGTACAAATTCTGATTGCATAGATTGCACATCCATAAGGGGATTATTTATAAAGTCTTTTTTAAAATCTTACTATAAAATCCAAATGGGGATGTTAAAAGTCAGAATAAAAAGTACTCCAATTCCGACTTGCTGAGTTCAATGGGAGAAGTCCAGAAGATATCCTGATCTGCTCTGGGTTTTGTGCAATAATCCGAAGATTTCGTGGTTTTCGGGCAATAATTAGTGATCGGCGAATTTATTCGCCAGGCGAAAATTCGCGGTGAATTTGCGTGATTCGCCACCAGCGAATAAATTCGCGAAACACCCTCGAAAATTCGCCGGCAAAAATTCAGATTGCCGGTGTCAAAAACGAGACGCAGACGCAGTTTCGCAATTTTTTCGCCATTTCACAAATTTCACTGGAAAATGGGTTTTTGGGGAAAATTCCAAAAAATTCATATGATTTGAATTTTTTCATGATTTTATCAAATTTTTACCTGCACAGGAAATTTTCGGGAAAATGTATTGATAAATAAGGGGGAGGGAAGTATGAGAAATTTTCGTATTTTGATAAAAAAAATCCCTTAAGAGTCTAAGGGAATTATGTAATAAAAGGCACTAAATTTGCCCAGGAATAGTAACCCACAGCAACCAATCAGCTGGTAGCATTTACTGGTCACCTGCCATCCATCCTGCCCCTTATACCACCCACCCTGACATCATCCGGTCCGCCACCGACTTCACCTCCCTGCCGCTTGCCCATTTTCCCCAAACAAAAAAGTGACAACCCTAACTAAAGAGCTGCTGAATAAAAAGCAAAATAACCAAAAAAAACACAAGTAATTAAAAAAATATGAAAACCAATTGCAAATTGATGCAGAATATCCCTCTCTAGATGATACTAAGAGGCCAATTTATCAAAGTCTGAATTTATCTGAATATTTTCTGAAAAAAACTCAGACCAATTCTGCACATTTTTTTTCTCTATATTAACCAATACACTTTTCCGAAAAATTTGTTTGCGGGGGGGAAAAAACGAAAAACTTGTGAAAAAAACAAATTGTGCATATCTTTCGGATTTTCTACCGAAAACCCAGTTTTTGCCTGAAACCGACAAAATCTTTGGATTATTGCACCAAACCCAGCAGGAAAAAAACCCGAAAAAACAGTGAAAACCACGAATCGTACAATTTTTTGGATTTTTCACCCCAAAAAAACCCAGCGTAGATCAAAAAATCTTTGGGACTTCTCCCATTGACTTATATGCACCCTCGGCAGATCTGAGTCGGCAAATTTTAATCAAAAATTGGTTTGTTTTTTTTTCCACTAAAAATTTCGATTTTATACTAAAAAAAACACACATTTTTAGTTTTTTTTTTTTGGCATTTGGCGTTTAGTACATAACCCCCTAAAAGTAAGGGGTCTGATGTGAATAATGAAACTTTGTCTGCAGTCCTTAATCAATTAAAAATCTGTTTTCAGGTGATAAGGGATACCATTATGAACCAAAATGTTGCCTGTAAAATGTACAAAATACTCTCATTTTTCCAATATAAAATATAAAAGAAATAATTTATTTGTTAAGTTCTGTTCCAGTTCCGGAGCAGGTCACCTATAAACACACAAAAAGTTTCTCCTTGTCTGTTAAAATAAAGACATTTCTCATTTCGCCGCATGTGTTGTTTATCAAGTGAGGAAAATAAGAGGCACAATTAGAACTAAAAAAAACAAATCTTGTTGGCATTTATTGGTTTTATGTAAAACGATCCACCTGCTCAGAAGGAAATGATTGTAAACAGTAAGATGGGACCCTTCAAATGAGCTTTTTTTGAAAATGATTAGTGATGGGCGAATTTATTCGCCATGAAAATTCGCTGACGTAAAAAAAATGGATGCCGGCAGGAAAATTCGAAACGCCCCAAATTCGCCCTTCACTAAAAATGACTTGTTTTGTCGCTGTGGAACTCAACTGTGCTAATTCCCAATCCCACAGCATATTAAACAGATCTATTAATAATTGCCTGTATAAATACTCAGCGGCAGACTTAATAATACTTGGAGATGCATTTGGAACATATGTAGAAGAAAGGGATTAGACTTTTTGGATTCAGAGATTCTTAAATTAACTTTTAGGGGGTTATTTATCAAAGTCCGATTTTATCTCAACATTTTCTGCAATTTTCAAATCCACTTGGGTTTCAAATCAACATTTTCAAATCCACTTGGGTTTTTACGCATATTTATTATTATTATTATTATTATTATTATTATTATTATTATTATTACAGTTTCCCAAAAATTTGCTTTGTGGGAAAAATTTGATTTTCATGTTTTTTTTTTCTTATACTTTTTTGCCCAAATAACCCGAAAACTTCGGGGTATTGCACAAAACCCAGCGCACATCAAAAAATCATTGGGACTTCTTCCATTGACTTATATGCAACCTCGAAAAAATTAAAATATAATTTTAATAAATTCTGAAAAATTTGTGATTTTTTAAAATTCTGATTTTATAAAAAAAATCACAAGTTTTTTCAGGATTTCTGCATTCAGAGTTTAGTAAATAACGCCCATAGTGGGTTATTTAAAAAAGGTAGAGTTTGTGAGGGGTTTTTTTTTTTCTACCTCAATTAAACTCAAAACTCGAATGTTTGCTTCTTCCAAATGTAAAATACTCGATTGGATTGAATGTAATCGGGGAAAAAGCTGGAATACCTCGAATTCATGAAGTTTATAGTTAAAAATCTTCAAATGGTTAAAGGGACCTCTGCCATTGACTTCTACATGACCTCGACAGATTTTAGCTGGGATATTTTTCAGATTCTGGCTTTTAGCAGCTTCAGGGCATAAAAGATCTAAAAATAGAATCAAGGTTTTTTTCCCCTGAAAAAATCGTGTTTTTTAGTGAAACTACCCTCGAGAAAACACAACTCGACCATTAATAAATAAGCAACTTTTCAATCAGCCTTCAATTTTTATAGTTTTTGAATTATTTGCCTTCTTTTTCTGACACTTTCAACTGACTTTCAACTGACCCCATCTAAAAAACAAATGCTCTGTAAGGCTACACATTTATTGTTATTGCTACTTTTTATTACTAACCTTTTTGTTCAGGCCTCTCCTATTCATATTCCTGTCTCTGATTCAAACTAGTGCATGGTTGCTAGGGGAATTTGAAGCCTAGCAACCAGACTGCTGAAATTGCAAACTGGAGAGTTGCTGAATAAAAAAAGCTAAAAATCCAAAAATAATAAAAAATTAAAAGCAATTGCAGATTGTTTGAGAAAGTCACTCTCTACATCATACTAAGGGGGTTATTTACTAAACTCCGAATGCAAAAATCTGGAAAAATGTGTGATTTTTTTTGGATAAAATCCGACTTAAAAAATCGCGAATTTTTCAGACTTTATTATACCCTGAGGTTGGAAAAGTTAGAATCTGAAAGTCTGGCATCTCAGCCTTGTCGAGGTTGCATATAAGTCAATGGGAGAAGTCCCAATGATTTCTTGATGTGTGCTGGGTTTCGTGCAATACCCTCAAGTTTTCGGGTAAAAATTCTGAAAAAATCTTGATATCCGTGAAAATTGGATGAAAAAATCCGAAAAAATCATGAAACTCAGATTTTTTCCAGAAAAGAAAGTTTTATGGAAAATCTAATAATAAATAAGCGTAAAAAACCAGAGCGGATTTGATCGGAGTTTGTTACAGAAAATATTGAGGTAAATTTGGACTTTGATAAAGGTTAATTTAAAGGTGAACAACCCCTTTAACAATTGGGGGAAATTCCAGTCTGCCCTGAGGATCCAGCTGAAGAACAATATATTGATGAACCCTGGTGTATAGAATTATTAGACATACACTTAGTACTAATGCATCTAAATCCTTTGGCTTTCCTATGTTCAACATTGTCCATTATGAAGATGTTCTTATTAGTACAGGCTTGGGACCCATTATCCAGAATGCTCGGGACCTGGGGTTTTCTGGATAAGGGATGTTTCCGTAATTTGGATCTCTGTACCTTAAATCTACAAAAAATCATATAAAATCATATAACGCTTGACATGATTCGTGGTCACAGCATCAAGCGTAAAGGTTGGTATGGGACATATTGATCAAAAAGTGAAGTTGAAGATCACCACAGTCCACTAGCGTTAAATTCTGCCTCTCTCCATTAATTTTTATGGGATTTTTAAGAGAATTAGAAGTTGGAAAGCAGCTAATATCAAAATAATAGGTATTTCCTAATAAAAGTGATTGGCAAAAAATATGCTTAGCTCAAACCCTATTCATTGAACGTCTGTTGGAACGGGCGGCATCAAGGGTCGAATTGAAAATTTGAATTGCGAGTTTATTGTAGTGTAATTTGACTAGGGAATAGTCCAAATTCGATTCAAGTTTTAAAAAAAAAAATCTAAAATCTAAAAAATGTACTGTCCCTTTATGAATACGACTATTTGGCGAATTGGTGTTTTAGCCTATGGGGACCTCCTATAATCAATTTGGAGTTGTTTGGTGGACTTTTGAAGAAAAAAAACATTTTTTTAAAAATCTTTTTGGTGAATTTAAACATTTTTAACTTTTTAAACAAGTTTCGATTGGTCGTTTTTTTTCGTCGAATTTTGAGTTATGGGAGTTTAAAGTAGTTTTTATAAACTCATAACTCTAAATTCGACCCTTGATAAATATGACTCTCCGACTCAATTTGGTGGTAATTAAAAAAAACAGATTCACAGGTAACAGTGCATTTATATATATATATATATATATATATATATATATATATATATATATATATATTAGGTTTTATGTTTCAATGTTGGCCTTGTATTCCCCCTATAGACATGAGAAAGGCTTATCAGCAAAACTTTTCTCCTGTTTCTGACAATTACCGGGGTCATTCGAGCAGAACATCAGCTCAGCGAGAACAAACTCATAGCGGCTGCCTCCATGATGCACAATTTATCAGGGCAGCAATGGTTATAAAGGGAGCCTGAGGCTGCTGTCTATATAAACTTATATAACCTCCAATCCATTATTAGTGCCGGTTCTTGTTTCGAAGGAGGAAACAAGGCTGATACATACTAGGGAAATATCGTACATATTTAGTCTATCAGGATCCAGGGTCGGACTGAGCAAGCGGGACACCTGGAAAAAACCCAGTGGGCCCCAGATCTTAGGGGCCCGCCGGCCCAGACCCACTACCATTTAAAAATTAAAATCAGGTCGAGCAAAAAAAATAAAAATAAAATAATAATAATAAGTACGCGAGGAGAAGAAACTACACGCACGCATGCACAATCACAGCGCACTGCGGCGGGGCAAGGGCCGAGGAGGGGGACCCAGAGACAGCAGCCCCTGTGGGCCTTGGGCCCCCCAGTCTGACCCTGTTAGGATATATACGAGACGTTTCTCCCTGTACTACTGATTATTGCTGATTAATAGAATATGGGATCCATTATCCAGAAACCCATTATCCAGAAAGCAACGAATTACAGAAAGTCCACCTCCCATAGACTCCACTTTATCCAAATAATCCAAATGTTTAAAACGATTTCCTTTTTCTGTTTAATAATAAAACAGTCGCTTGTACTTGATCCCAACTAAGATATAATTAATCCTTATTGGAGGCAAAACCAGTCTATTGGGTTTAATGTTTACATGATTTTCTAGTAAACAAGTTATAAAGATCCAAATTACGGAAAGATCCGTTATCTGGAAAACCCCAGGTCCCGAGCATCCTGGAAAATAGTGATGGACGAAAATTCCCAAAAAATGGAAAATTCGCAAAGTGCATTGAAGTCAACGGGTGACAAATTTTATATGACACGTAATAAATATTTTTGACACACAACTCATTGGAGTCTATGGGGCAGATTTACTACCAATTTCAGGTTCTTTCAAGATTTACTAACAGCCGTCACTTCGCTAGCGAAAGAGATAGACGCAAGCGGTCATTCACGTTCTATCTCCAGGCGAATTTTCGCTCTGGCGAATGGACATTACTCTGCAAATTCTCTAAGATGCTGATTTTACTGAACGTTACCTCTTTCGCCAGCTCAGACCAGGAGAAGTGCATTGGAGTGCATAGATCTTCCTCAATCTTCTGTTACATCATATTTTTAGTGGAAAAAGCTGGAAAGTCCCAAAAAACATTGGCGTCTTTTCCTTTTTTCAGAGTGATAGACTGCAAAAGTGCTTGAATTTTTCCCCCTCCAACATATGGCACATAAACTATACAGTGGGCTCATGTGTAGGGCAATATAACAACTCTATTGTCTGTATTAAAGGGATACTGTCATGGGAAAATGTTTCTTATCAAAATG
Organism: Xenopus petersii; assembly: GCA_038501925.1. Classification (NCBI taxonomy): domain Eukaryota; kingdom Metazoa; phylum Chordata; class Amphibia; order Anura; family Pipidae; genus Xenopus; species Xenopus petersii. The sequence goes on along the minus strand of CM076680.1, from coordinate 167,417,647 downwards.
AATCAGTTAATAGTGCTGATCCAGCAGAATTCTGCACTGAAATCCATTTCTCAAAAGAGCAAACAGATTTTTTTATATTCAATTTTGAAATCTGACATGGGGCTAGACATATTGTCAATTTCCCAGCTGCCCCAAGTCATGTGACTTGTGCTCTAATAGACTTCAATCAATCTTTACTGCTGTACTGCAAGTTGGAGTGATATCACCACCTCCCTTTCCCCCCAGCAGCCAAACAAAAGAACAATGGGAAGGTAACCAGATAGCAGCTCCCTAACACAAGATAACAGCTGCCTGGTAGATCTAAGAACAACACTCAATAGTAAAAACCCATGTCCCACTGAGACACATTCAGTTACATTGAGAAGGAAAAACAGCAGCCTGCCAGAAAGCATTTCTCTCCTAAAGTTCAGGCACAAGTCACATGACAGGGGCAGCTGGGAAATTGACAAAATGTCTAGCCCCATGTCAGATTTCAAAATTGAATATAAAAAAATCTGTTTGCTCTTTTGAGAAATGGATTTCAGTGCAGAATTCTGCTGGAGTAACACTATTAACTGATGTGTTTTGAAAAAAACCTGTTTTCTGATGACAGGATCCCTTTAAGGTTCCCTGGACTTGTGTAATGTAATGTATTTGCTGCAACATATACGTCCATTCCCTGCCTTATGCAAATTAGCCTGAGAGAAGACCTCTAACGAAGGGGCACTAGGCATAAATGAAAGCTAGCGCATCTTTGCTTTGATTGCCGAAGTAACGCTAGTGAATATTCGCCAGCGTTCGGCGCCCTGGACGCAACTTTGCATTTTAGTAAATTAGTGACGTTTTGCGATGGCTGCAAAGCCAACTTCGCTGCTTAGTAAATTTACCCCTATGTGCGTTTTTCATTTTCTTTGATTTGGCTCATCACTACAGTGGAGAACAGGTCCAATACCTGTACAAATAAAAATGGATGTCAGCGCACTTTTGCGCCCCTTAGTGCTCTAGCAATTGTTTCCGGAGCATTAATAATCAAGCCCATATGTGTGTATTGATTTCCTAATAGATTGTGCTTATATAAACACTGGAATGAAAACAAAGGAGCAGTACCGTGAGGGCAATAAACTGTTGAACTGATGTGGACTTTACATAGCGATTAGCAGACATCGATCTGTACACAGATTAACTGATAAACTGACTCCGCTCTGCACCACGATTGGTTCACGTCACATTAATGTTTCACTGAGTATTTCATGTTTATACAAGAAAAAACACTGAATATACAATACAATATGTCAGTTTTTCCAGTATAGAAAATAAGAGCACAAATTAAAGGTACCGTTAATATCCCATTCATTTTCCTTTTGGCAGGCTTGGAGTGTACAGAAAAATCATTAAAATTAAAATATTATAAATTAAATATTAAAGGTGTCACCACCATTTCCTCATCTCAATTGTGTATTGAAACTCTTAACAATTAAAGGGCACCTCTCACCCCAAAATTCTCTCTGCCGCCCAAGAGTGGGATAATATATTTATACACCCCCTCAGTAATGGCTCCTGTTCAACCCCAGATAGCAGACTGACTAATAGCTATCTCTTCCTTGATGAACCAACGCCACCTCAAACTCTACTTGGCCAAGACTAAGCTCATGGTCCTTCCACCCAAAGCAAGTTCTCTTCCTTTCACCATTACTATTGATGGCATGACCATTAACCCAGTTAACTCAGCACTCTGCTTGGGGGTCATCTTTGACCAGTCCCTCTTCTTCTCTAATCATATTAATATGCCGAGATCTGTCGATTTTCCCTCCGCAATATAGCCAAGATATGCTCATTTCTTTCACTAACAACAGCCAAAACACTAATCCATTTCCTTATATTATTCCTTTTAGACTACTGCAATCTCGTACTAACCGGTCTTCCTGACCCCCATCTCTCTCCACTCCAATCAATCTTAAACTCTGCTACCAGGATCCTTCTGCTCCCTCCTAAAAGGGAACCTGTACAACCCCAACTAAAATCCTTAGCGTGGCTGCCTGTTAAGCAAAGGATAACATATAAACTCCTTCTACTAACATTCAAAGCCCTTCACTCCTCTTCTCCTCACTACATTTCTTCTCTTGTCTCACTATACGTTCCTGGATGTCTTCTCTGCTCCTCTGAGAGTCACCTTCTCTTCACACCTTCCACATCCACTGCCCCTCTTGTCTCAAACCTTTCTATCTTGCTGCTCCTTACCTCTGGAATTCCATCCTGAATTCCTCCATATGGAATACTCTCACACTTTCTTCAAGAAAAAACAAAAAGTTTACCTTTTGGATCACTAGAACATTAACCTAGTCCTGTCCCTACTGACTATGCCTTACCTTGTGCACTTTTTATCTCCAATTTGTGGCTGCATGTTAGCCTCCCATCCACTTAGACTGTAAGCTCTACAGGACAGGGACCTCCTTCCCTCTATGTCTCTTACCACATAGCTCTTAAGCTCTTTGTCCTATGATTCTGTATATATTTATAATGTGATTTGTCTCCCCCATGTATACTTTTATATATATATATTGTACTTTTATGCACTGTACAGTTCTACAGCTCCTTAACAGCACTTTACAAATAAAGGTATACCTACATACATACATAATAGAGACCACACTCTGGTGGTTGGAAACAATATTTTTTTATTTTTAGTAAACCCCCCCTCCCAAGTTGTAAACTTGTGAAATTGTAACGTGTTGAAAAATGATAGTATTATTAGAATAAATTCAAACAATTCCCACACATTTATTTAACATTGATGGGGATTTCATTTGGCCACCATATGTGCTATGGATATTGGTGGTTTTGGGGATCCAGCATGTTTAAAAATCTGCCAATGCACCAAATTTGCCAGTGCAGAGGAACCAAGTCCAAACAATGTGATGTGGATTCGCACACCCTCCTTTCCAGTGGATAAAGATAAGCCTGGTGGCTGGAGGCTCGGCAACCTCCCAATGCAATTCTGTGGAAAAAACCTCAGGGCACTCAATTTCAATCTTTTATTGAAGTGCAATGCAACGTTTCGGGGGTAATCCCCTTTGTCAAGCATAGGGATTACAACTCGCATGTGTATATAAATAGGTGATAATTTCGGCGGTGGACTTTCAGCACTCCTCTAACAGCGTTCTGCCCAAGTATGTCGTTTGTGGCTATTGCATCAACTAGGAATTCAAGAGCTGATACATTCTCATTCACTGAGAAAGAAAGAAAATCCTGAAAACAGCTCAAAGTCTGCCCTTAAAACTACCAGCAGCAGAACTGAACCTGCTACATACCCTTGAACAGCTTAAGCGACGCGAAACATCATGGGCGCTGCATTATTCATCCTTAGCAGAGTATGCAATGGTACAACGCATCCCTCGTGGGTTGAGGGGGAACCTAAGCCCAGTATTATTCAAAGACAACAAAGAATTTTTGCAGAAATGGCAAGGGATACTTAATCGTTGTTCCCTGGACCTTATCACACTTACAGTTCAACAACTACATACCGGAATGAGGGAACTGAAACGAAATACATGCGACAGAGGAGAGTTATCGTTCATCCCCAGTGTGGACGAGAGCAAACTGCACAAATTGGAGTAGCAGATAGCGCAACTACAGCAGGAGATACTCCAGATGAAATTGCGCAAATACAAACGCGACACCAGAGATTACGAACGGGGGGAGTTGTACACGTGGAAGGAAAGCAGACGCACAGCCCGCAATTTACGATCAATCCCACAGAAAACATCAGACAGGGATTCCTTCCGCTCTTCACACTCATCAGATGCAGAGTATGGTTCACCGGCTTCAACCTGGGTCGGGCTCTTCTACTCCTTTTTTAGGAAGAGGCCAGACTGTAGAAAACGTAAGATCAGGAGGGGTCGCAGAAAGACCGGCACCAACCAAGGATGGACGAGCCGCAGACGCCAGCAACAACATCGGAGATACATTTTCTATTTTTATATGTCATTTATTATCAGGGTCAGCTATCCTAGACTCCTGTTCTCTTCACATAGGGCTATGTGGATTTCTCTCTTTTTTCCTGCTGGATCAGCCCTTTTTCATTAACCCATAATGAACTATAATTGGAATTTCTTCACTTATTTTTGCACATACCGGCAAGTTTGGGTGTTTTTACATGTATTTTAAATCACACTGATTGGTTAATTAATGATGTCATCCTAATTGAATTATTTATCACCTATTTATATGCACATGCGAGTTGTAATCCGTATGCTTGACAAAGGGGGTTACCCCCGAAACGTGGGATTGCACTCCGCTTCAATAAAAGATTGAAATTTTCACGCAGACCTGAGTGCCGTGAGGTTTTTTCCACAGAAAACACCACTCCTCTTCTTGCTGCTCCAGTCATTTTGACTTAAATGGTGGCCACCTTGTACAGTCTCTGATTGGGCCATGGGATATATGACATTTACAGATGTTTGTTTTTAAATGTAAAATGTTTCCAGGCTTCCTATCTGGCCACACATTTTCACCGCAAAACTTTTACCTGAAATCTTAAAAAATTACATTACAAGGATCTCTGATACCCAAATGCCCCCTTTATGTAAACAAAGGTATGTTCTAAGAGATACTAAAGCCAAACCATTGTAAAATACAGTTTTGGTTCCGTCCCAGCAACTGTTACAGGAGATAGTCTGGACCTGGGACAATGTAGCCTAGAGCCGCAGGTATTGTGCCACGCTGAAAAGCAGCTACTGTTGAGGTGAGCAAACTGGCGTTCAGTCAACATAAGGTTTGTTTTGAAGTGCTTCTCACTCTCTAGTGGCCATCTCCCGAACCCCAGCACAGTGGTCCTAGGAAACCTTTAGTTACTCTTGGAAATTCAAGCTTCGGCATTTGAAGTAACATAGTAACATAGTAATCTTGGTTGAAAAAAGACACATGTCCATCGAGTTCAACCTTTTTTTTTTTTTTTTTTATTAACTACCTATCTGCCTGTTGATCCAGAGGAAGGCAAAAAAAAACCCATCTGAAGCCTCTCCAATTTGCCTTAGAGGGGGAAAAATTCCTTCCTGACTCCAAAATGGCAATCGGACTAGTCCCTGGATCAACTTGGACTATGAGCTATTTCCCATAACCCTGTATTCCCGTACTTGCTAAAAAGCCATCCAACCCCTTCTTATACCTATCTAATGTATCAGCCTGTACCACTGATTCAGGGAGACAATTCCACATCTTCACAGCTCTCACTGTAACAAACCCCTTCCCAATATTTAGCTGGAACCTCTTTTCTTCTAATCGGAATGGGTGACCTCGTGTCAGCTGGAAAGACCTACTGGTAAATAAAGCATTAGAGAGATTATTATATGATCCCCTTATATATTTATACATAGTCATCATATCACCCCTTAAGCGCCTCTTCTCCAGCATGAACATCTCCAATTTGGCCAGTCTTTCCTCATAGCTAAGATGTTCATTACCTTTTACCAGCTTAGTTGCCCTTCTCTGTACCCTCTCTAATACAATAATGTAAGATAACGCATCAAAATAATTTTTTATGGGATAATATATTTAGCAAATGTTTGTGAAGATTCTCATTCATCCAGGTCATGGTATATCTATAGAAATAAGTCAAATCAACTGGACTTTTCTTGAAGACATTTCTCCAGTCATCCAACTGAATTATTCTCAATTCAGAATAGCTTGTACATAGGATCTTTCGTCGGCAATATATCTTCTGGAATGTTGCTCCAATCTGTTTATTCTGTAATGAAGTGAGGTGTTGATTGAATTAGCATGATTGGAGCTTTGAGGTGTTATTAAACCTTCAAGGGGGAGGTGCCAAAACAGCATTGTATGTGGCTGGCAATAGATGTCGCACCCCCCCCTCTATTCAGACTTTGTTTTTCAGTTTTTACATACTGTATATGGCTTCTTTAACACCTCTTTTGAACCAGTCGCTCTCCCGGTCTAGAATATGGTCTTCAAACATGTGCCCTTTTTCTTTTAGATGTAGGTACATGGCTGAATCCTGATCAAAGGAGCTGACTCATCTGTGCTGCACCATAGGCTGGTGTAACTGTTGTTTGGTTTCTCCCACATACAAATCAGAGCATTCCTCACTGCACTGCATACACAATGTTACTCTTCTTGTGCTTTGGTGTTGGGTCTTTTGGGTGAACTAGTTGCTGCCTTAGTGTTTTGCCGGGTTTAAAGCAGGGATGTGGCGTTAATTAAAAATCCTAAGTTTTTTCAACATCCCAGCTACATAGGACCAAATTCTTTCTCCTGTCCTGTTTTCCACCTTCACCGGTAGTCTCTTTCTACCAGTTTTCACAAAGGCCCAATCTGGATACCCACACTTCTTCAGGGCCCCATTTTAGCAAATGTAGTGACCCACAGGTTTAACTCCCCCTTACTGTTCAGGGTCAATAAAACAATACCAATCCTTTGTGACAAGGGAACAAGAAGAAGAAACTGTCAGTAACAGGGCTGGATTTACATAGTGGGCGCCCCTAGGCCCACTGCCGTTCGTCGCCCCTATCCCCTCCCCTTTAGTGTTCAAATTTTCATCATCAATGGGGATTGGCGCATGGGAAAATTAAAAAAATGATTGTATCTCTAGAACATCACCAGTGTTTTTGAACCAATGTGGGTGTGGTTGGGCATCATGCCGCCCCCCTAAAATCCTGCCGCCCTAGGCACGGGCCTAGGTGGCCTTTCCACAAATCCGGGCCTGGTCAGTAATGGAGTCATGTAATTGGTCCATAATGTAGTTGTGTCAGACAGAAAGCACGTCAAGGGGGAAAAAAAGATGTAGCTGAATCAAACACCTGCTTTGTATGGATATAAAACATTAGTGAGTTTCCTTGTCTCACCCCTCTGACCCACCCCAGAGTAATATCAATGATCACAAGCCCAGTGAGCAATAAAATGAGGCATCATAATAAATGTTCCCCTGCTTACATGCTTCTGTTTCTGTATTCAATGTGCACCACAGTGTAGGAATATACATTAGGTATCCAGAAAAAAAGGCGCCATATGGTACATAAATTAGCCCCCACCCTCCATAAAAAAAAAAAATAAAGAAAACAAATTTGTCAGACAAGAAAAGATGAATTTGTTGTTGTTTTTCCCCCCAGCTATACGAGGAACATACTGTATTGCTTACAGGCCCTGTGGCATTCTGTCAGAGAGAACAGATTTTGTTCCGTCAGTAATAAGATCATCTTCCTAATAAAGTTGCCTGTAAAGGAAAAGGGTACACAGAGTACCTACACTGATTTACTTTGCTGCTATTAAAGTGAAATACTACTTTATATCAGTACCTGTTACAGGAGATGCTTTAGACCTGGGACAATGCTGGTTTCATTGTCATATCAGCTTAGGAAATACCTGGTAAGTTTTCTATTCCCCATTGAATAAGAGTTTTCCTGTTGGTCTGGGGTATTACATATGTTTCTGGTTCCCAAGTGTATAAAATGGGTGCAAACATATGCTTGGTCCTTTTCTGAACTTCACCATAGTAGGATGTGTCTGCCAGAAGGCTTGAAGTAGAGGTTGGCCTCCAAGATGAAGAGATTGGACCTTAAAGCAAGACTTACTTAGCAAAGTTAAGTAAGGGTCAAACTAGCATTCAGTTGCAGCAATAATGAGGGCTAGTGAGCAAGAGCAGTTTTGTGCTCCACCAAGGAAAAGAAGAAGTAGGGTTTTCATTCTTCAGGCAGGACCCACTAGAGTATGGACATACAACAAGGATCCATCAAGTACAACCTTTTATGTCTATATAAAACCTGCCTAACTGCTAGCTGATCCAGATGAAGGCAAAAAAACCCATATGAAGCCTCTTCAATTTGCCTCAGAGGGGGGAAAAATACCTTCCTGACTCCAAAATGGTAATCGGAGCAGTCCCTGGATCAACTTGTACTAATCATCAAAATCAACATCACAAGACATACGTCAATCAAGTGCAACCTTTTATGTCTATATAAATCCTAACTGCTAATTTATCAAGAGAAAGGCAAAAAGCCCCATTTGAAGTTTCTCCTCCAAAAGGCAATGAGACCAGTCCCTGGATCAACTTGTACTATGAGCTATCTTCAATAACTCTGTATTTCCTCACTTGCTAAAAAGCCATTTAATCCCTTCTTGATATAAGTGGAATGGATTCCCTCATGTCTGCTGGAAGAACCTACTGTCTGCTGGAAGAACCTACTGGTTCTTCCAGCATCTTCCTTCATCTGTTCTTCAAAGAAGAAGGAAAGGCATCGTACACTTGAGGGTGCCAAATGTTAGGCCCAGGGTTTCAGGTAAATCAATACAATCACTTGGGGGTACCTAACATTTGGCACCCCCAAGTGTAAGATGCCTTTCCTTCTCCTTTAACAAGGTTCTTTTTTGAGTCAACCAGTTGTACAGGCCAATGTTTTGCAGAGCTCATGATATGGCTGACTCTTGGATGGATGGCTTGATATAAATGGCAGCATCATCAGCAAGGGCTGGGCGCCTAAGTGAAAAAGAAGAAATAACTGATGCTGAAAACTAAAGGGAAACCTGTAAAGAACCTGTTTAAGTTTTTTGAAGCTTGGATGAAAGTTCGTCTTTCAGCAAAATATCCCAAAACAAGGCCATGGTAACAGTCAAAGACCTGATCTTAATTTAATTGAAAATATGTGGCCCTTGAAAACGAGGTGGAAAAGCATCATCCCAATTACCCTAAAGAAAAAACCCTGAGAAACTCTGTCTGGAAAAATTGGCCAAAATAACAGCAGAACAGTGTGTAAAGCTGACATTAAAAACCTTCATTATGAGTTTCTGTGCCTTGAGATAAATATATCACAAAGACTAAGCTTTAAGTGTAAGATGAGTTATTCAGTACAATAGGCCATTGCAAGGTATTGTATTTAACAAATCTAGCACATATTATATTGGGAGAGCAACCACTGGGGGGAACATCATTCTCATTAATGTTTGTGTTCCAGTTGGTGCTCCTTTTATTCAAAGCAAATCTTTAGGTGTTTACGAAGAAGTTGGCTTATTAATGAACTTTAATTAAATATTATGTGAGAACTTCAAAATGCCCTGAACTTCAAAAGAAGAGGGCTCTGCGGAGAGAAACGCATGGTTCGTTTGTTATTTGCAATTACACATCTGACCTTGTGGAAAACAAAGAAAACGAGGAGGAAGTCGGTTTCTAAAAGCTGAAAATATTTACTTTCTGCCATTTCTATATTCTTCTTAAAGGTATTCAGTGTTAACAAGATACAGAAGAGAGAGGATTGCCAGGGGGCGCTGAGATTGGGCACTAAAACAAAACTGTAAACCAGAAGTGGTTGTGTGAAGCCAGTGGGATTCCAGCCAATTGTCAGCAAGCGATGGCATATGTATGAGAGGCAGAGGTGATACACTCAGCATGTTTCTCTGCATTGACTGTAGACAACAAATATCCTGCATTCAGTTGTTTATTCTAGAGTGAAATTTCCTCCCACTTATCAATATGGGATAATGGTGAGAAACTCTTACTAGTATTTAATTTGAAACCCCCAAAGTCCAAACGGGCTTTGATATGGGTTCAGCAATTGCTTTCCTCTTGCCCCTATTCCAATTCCAAGTGCAACAAGTGTAATAATTGGGTAACATTTGCCCCATGGAAGGTCTCTTCCAACACACTTGCTCCTTCAGTGTTACTATTGGTCTCTCAGTTGCGTCTTTGACTATTGTCCTCTCTGTCAGTAAGTTTTGATGGATGCCAGAGTCAGGGGGTTTGCTGTAGTCTTTATGGTTTTTAGTAATGGATGTAACCATTGTTTATAAGCTCAGCTGATTGGTGCTACTTGTTTTTTTTACTCTGCCTTGTTAAGATAAGATTTCTATTAAATTCTGGTGCCTTCCAAGAACAGATGCACATTAGTTATTTTAAGACCATGTGATAGGCAGCTTCTATTCACCTAATTATGTGGCCTCCAATCACCTAATTATGGGACATCTGTAAGGAAGTTGATTGCCCCATAACTTATTTGGGGTTTTATGGCAAAGAGGGTATACAATTAAAGAAGAATGGAAACCCCAAGAGTCCCCATCCACCACCATCCACTGTCCCCCCTCCCTGCTTCCTCCTTGCATAGTCTTCTACTAGAAAAAGTGTCCCTGGCAGCAAAACTGTCCTATCGATGCAGAGTTGCACAGAGGAGCTCATGGGTGCCATCTTCAGGAGCTTCAGATTTCTTTATGAAGAGACCACTGACACTTGAGCTTTTGGCACATGCACAGTTGGAGCCAGTCCATATTAGTGCATGTATGTGTTGGAATGCTCCTTTAATTACCAAAAAGAAAGAAGAGGATCTGAAGATACCAAAGATGGTGCCCATGAGCTCCGCTGTACTATTCTGCATACATAGGTTAGGTTAGTGTTGCTGCCAGGGACACTTTTTCTAGTAGAAGACTATGCGAGGATGAAGCAAGGAAGGCAGCCATTGGAGGGTGGCTGATGGGGGCTTTTAACTTTATGACGATTTTGTTTTCTTTTAATCACTTTAACTTTTTTTAAAAAAATTAAATATTTGTTTAAAATGGACTCTATGGAAAATGACCTGTATTTTGGAGCTGCTGGTTGGTTACTATGGGTTACTGCACTGGGGTACATTTGGTTAGTGTTAATAAATGTTTATATTAAGCATTTTCGGCACAATACACATTTTTCTTATTCTTATAATACCTATTTTCTCTTTCAAATACGTCTTCACTCATAAATATAATGCTAAATAAACTTATTGTAATCTGTGGCTCTCTCTTTCCTCATGGCTGCACTTTTGATACTAATAAATGCAAAACCCATCCAAATAAATAAGCTGAAATAAAATCACCGTGTCTTGTCATATATTTCATCTGTATCAGGATGTAGTTTAAAAATTACAAAAAAATAAAAAAAAATCCAAATTACAGGAGCCTAAAAAAAGCAAACGTAGCATGTTTCTGATAAATGGATTATTTCAGTGCTGTTCCTGTACAGACAGGTAATTTAAAGTTTACATGATTTTCTAAAATAATAATGAACACAAATCTGATTTAACAATCTACAATATTTTGTTGTGAAGCAGCGTTCTTTTCTGCTGTCATTGTAACTTATAGCTCATTCCAATCATGCTATAGAAAAGCATTTGAACTATATTTTTCTTTTGGAAGCAATCCTATAATAAATATACTGTAGCTTTCATCAGTGTTTTGGAAAACTCAAATAACCTACAACTTTCCCCAGATTTGAGAACATACAGTATGCACCCAAAATTAATTTTAGCACATCATATCCATTGGTGGCAGGTGCAACTTTATACATGGCTGCTATCAACCTGGAATTCTGTGAAAAAATTTTGCACGGTGGGTAAAAAAGGTAGAGAGTTTCTTAGTGGAATAACGTGACATTACTTAAGAGTATAATTAGTTACAGTGAACTTAGGAAGCAGCCAGAGCACCTTTACCTACCCAGACCATGTGGTCCTATTGAATCTTCTAAATGAGAATATTATGTACACAGACAATATCATTATATAGACAAGGGTCCTCGTGTGTTTTCTTTCCATCAAAGGTTAGTTGCATTAACTTTATAATGACTCCAAAGAAGGTATATTAGCATGGTATCTTATATGGTAAATAAAAACAGGATGCTTCAGACCTATGGTCTGTTTCAGAAGAAGACTTTATTTACAGAAGTTAGTTAGATGTTGTCCTCACACAGCAGCAGAAGACACCAAGAACACTCAGGTACTTATTTTGTACTAAAATGATGTCCAAAAGACCTAATTTTAGTGGTCTGTGGCATTTTACTTCAGAAGAATAAGACTTTCTTTAAAGAATCCTCAGAGACAGTCTCAAAATAGCAAAAGAAGCTCACAAGTTAGAGTCTGTCCTCCCAGTTAGATAAACACTACAACAGAGGGCAACTCAGGTACCTCTACTGCCCAGAAAATCCTAATTTTTGTGGTCTGGTGGTATTACTTCAGAGTTCAGAAGAAGAAGACTTTCTTTAAAGAAGCAAAGGAAACAGAGAATCCTCTGAGGCAGTGTCAAAATAGCAAAAGAACCTCACAAGTAAAAGACTGCCCTTTGTCAAGGATTAGGTAGGGGGCTCTGTGGATGTATATGAGGGAAGAGGGAGTCCTTGAGGCAGATGCTACATGTGCTAAAGAGGACACAGAAAGGAAAGGCAGGAACAGGGTTACAAGGTCGTAGAGTCAAAACAGGAGACAGGAGCAGACCAGAAGGACAGGACAAGAAGGTGTTGGTGTAGATCGGGAGCAGACTGAAAGCATAGAGCAGGATGGTGCGGGCGTAGATCGGGAGCAGACCTGAGAACTGGATATCGGGGGGACTGGATAACGGGAGGACTGGATAGCAGGAAAGGAAAAGACAAGGATCAGGACAGGTGGACAAGACTCAGACAGGAGAAGAAGAGATAGGTGCAAGGCAAGGTCAGGTTTGGAGTGAGGAGCAGAACACGATTCAGAATAACAAAGAAAGCAGGGCAAGGTCAAGGCAAGGTTAAAGCAAGGAAAGATCAAGGTCAAAGCAGGACTGGAACCAGAGTAGGAACAGGCAAGGCAAGGCAAGGTTAAAGCAGGACTGGACAAGCTAAACAAGACAAGGTTCAGAGAAAGGCAGGATAAGACAGGGAATGGTTCAGACAATGCTTTGCATGTTCTGTAACATACCTGAGAAGAAGATGAAAGGCATTGTGGGTATTGGACCTGACTGGTTACAAGCCATGGAATGGTATTAGTTAAGATTCAGAACCCAGTTACATCCTACTTGCTTGGATCAAAATTGCATCAAAATTGTAAATGTTATGAGACCTTAAACCTAACGGTTCCCTTCTGTAAAAAAACAAAGAGATTGTGTGTTTTTTTTCATATACTGAGCAATAGAAAGTCGTTTTAGGTACAGAAGTATTGATTGGCTCCTATAGTTAATTAACAATTTTCATTTTGCCTTTCATCCCAAATGTTTTCTTTCCCTGCTCGGCTACACAGAACAAGACCCAAACAAATCTGCCATGACTCAGAACTATTCAAGTGATACAGTCAATAGAAATGAATCAAAGAGAAGTAAATGTCGAAACTGTCTGAGATCAGTCTTTCAGTTTCTATAGCAGTGAAAACAAGTAGGTCCCCCAGTGTGTTTAATTGTTACAAACAAATCTTGGAGGCTGCAGCTTAATAGCATTTTTGTACAGAGAAGTAGAATGGCCTTCTCTTACTTTTCCAGAGGTTTCTTAGGGGCATTAAATGCTTGTGTCAGTATCCCAACTTACTCTAATTACATTGCTGATATCTTTCTTTTGGTAACCTTAACTTCAGCAGTGCAGCACACATATCCTTACAGTTACAGCCTTTATTGTAGCAGAATGATGGCCTCCATCTCTGAGGCCACATTGGGGAACCTGAGAGATCAATGCTTGAACCAAAAACATCCGCAGGCCTATGAAATGCCTTGTGCCTTGCAAATAAAATATAATAAGTAAAATTACAATGCCATAGATGAAGATGTTGCCTAAAGTCACAAACACTCTCTTAATCAAATGAGATTTAGTTGGGCTAAAGTATGTGATTTTTCTCTTTTCTCTGGCTAAATTTGCATTTTATTGAACACTGGTATATAATGAGAATGCTTCACTGTGCTCTCTGACAGTCATAAAGTGGATTGTTTTTACTACACTTTATTTCTTTATTACAAGTACATAGGAGCCATGTATAGGGATGGGGCCCTACTGAAAGCTAGCATTGTGTCCCTACTGAAAGCTAGCATTGTGTCATAAAGAGTAGTGATTGGTGAATCTGACACATTTTGCTTCACCGAAAATTACCCAAACAGTTAACATCTATGGGCGTCAACATTTTTTTACATTTTTTTTACATTTTTTTTCACCCATTGGAGTCTGTGGGAGTCATTTTTGCAGCAAAAAAATTTCACTCATCACTAAAGAGGTAGGTATACAATCTAAATACCAAGAAAGCATGAAAAACTCAGTTTAAAGGATGTTTATTTTGCACAACTAGAAAAGAAGAGACAAATGACCCCTTCCAAAACAATGGTTCTCAAATTGTGTGTTTAGTAAAATATTATTTTGGACAACTGAAAAAGAAGAGACAAACCAAATGGTTCTCGAATTTTTGGGTTGGTCCCTTTAGGAGAAATCAACGCATTTCTGATATTTTTATCCATGGAAGATCTAGGCCTGGTCATGGATGTGTCTGAAGTAACCTTAGAATTAGAAGATAAAGATGAAATGAATGGACTAGGTTGGATTATATACAACATTTACAGAATGTAAGGACCCGAAAGCTCAGTATGGAGTGCGGACCAAGGGGGAGGCAGTTCAACAAACAAAGTTCAAGGTACAAAAGGGTTTGGCAATAGAATGGTCAGAGTCCAGGCAAAGAGGTCAATCCAGGCAGAATAGGGTCAAAACGGTTAAACAGGCAAAGGTCGGTACACAGGAATCAATATAACAATACTAGAATCACACCCAGGAATGCACAAAGTGAAACCTATATTTGGGCAATGTTGCAGTCTTCAGGCTGCTTTAAATAGGCCTCATTTGGCGCCAAAATTTGACGTGATGACATCATGACGTTGACTCTGGCATGTTTACGCTGGTGTTCAAACGCCGGCGTCCATTCTGGCACTGGCGTCCAATCGGCTGTCGAGAAGGAGCTGGTGCCACAGTGCTGCGACCGGGAAGAACCGTGTGGGAGGACAGGGCACCGCCATCTTGGACTGAGGAATGACGAAGGTGAGTTGTTTCCCTTACATAGATTTACTGAAATTATGAAACTTCAGGAATGGAACTTGGTTTCCTCAACAGGATGTTCCCTGCCTTGCGTTCAAAGGTGGAGAGGGTCTCCGTCCTCAATCTAAATAGTATTCATGTTGATGCAATTGGCTGGCTTCTCAGAAAAACCTACATTAAAATGTTAAGGCTTAGTAAGGGCAAAACTGTTCTTGGTTTCCTTCCATGGTATTGTTTGCTCCTGGGTCTATCTGCTATTTTGTCCCATTTTGTCCGCAGCTCCATTCTCCCTATTGGTAATTGCAAGTTCCTACCCACAGTTGGAAAGATGCTAATATATGCAAATTAATTCATTAAAAATGCATTGTTACTCTACAGTATTCAGAAAATTAAATTGACTTAGTGCTGTCACATATTAATTCATTTAAATCTTAATGCATTTGAATAACAATGAAAAGATTCTGAGCATCAAATAAACCATTAGGCTGTTTTGTTTCTAGCAAATCCATTGTGTTATGGACAGGTAATGTTATGTACATAGGATGTTTACAGAATTCTAATGTTTTCTAATGGAAATGTTTTGTTGTGTGCTGTCATTGTGATACATTGTTTAGTTCGACTCCTATTGCTTGTGCAAAAAATGCCTAGATTTTGTTCCTATAAGCACTTTTATAATGAATATTCTTAAAACTATGTCAGATAAAATAACAGACATACATTTGGGAGCAGTTCTCCTTCCTACTGGGGATTTTAATGTTGAAGAGTTAAGGGTTATTTGTCTCATATCAGGCACTTAAGTCACCCCTAATGAGTGGTACATATTAAAGACAATATACAAATGCAAATGCTATTTACAAATTGCTCAAAGTGACAAAAAATGAAGTGTGAGAATGATGATATTTACAGGTACAGGTATTGGACCTATTATCCAGAATGCTTGGGATCTGGGGTTTTCAGATAAGGGGCCTTTCAATAATTTATATCACCATGCTTAGGGGCAGATTAATAAAGGATCAAGTTGTGTTTTCCATGAAAAAATTTTTAGAGGTCATTTTTTTGGTCAAAAATTAATTTTTTGCTTAAAAAAAACTCAATTTTTTTGAGATCTTTTATACCACAACCCTGGAAATAGCAGGAATCCAAAAATACATCATCTAAAACCTGTCGAGGTCATGTAGGAGTCAATGGCAGAGGTCTCTTGAACCATTTGAAGATGTTAATAGCCTCCACGATGTTTGAGGTTTTTTTGGAGAGTTTTGCTTGAAAACTCAATCAATTTGAGTGATTCGAGTTTTTTTCCACAGAAAACTCAATCAGTTTGAGTTTTTGCTTTGTTAACCCCAAACTCGCTGATTCAAGTTTTTTCCATTCGAGTTTTTTCTTAAATTAGAAACCATTCGAGTTGACAGTTCATTCGAGTTCATTCGAGGTATAAAGAACTCAGAAATTCGACCTTTGATAAATAATCCCCTTAAAGTCTACTTAAAATAATTTTAAAATTAATTTAGGATCATTTTACCTCAATAAGGATTCATTATATCTTAGTTGGGGTCATGTACAAGATACTGTTTTATTATTACAGAGAAAAGGGAAATCATTTTTAAAAATTATAATTATTTGATTAAAATGAAGTCCATGGGAGATTGCCTTCCTGTAATTCAGAGCTTTCTGGATAATGGATCCCATACCTATATATACTTGTCTTCTCTGATGAACTGCACACAACTGCATGAATGGACATAAGGGAACCCTGAAATTACTGGCAGCTTTTACCAAATGTATTTTATATTCACTAAAGAAATAACAAGATGAGGAAAGTGTCATATATTTTTATTGTACCATTTTTCTTTTGCTTTCCTAAAATGGTGAAATTCTGATAAATTCTTTCTCCCAGAGTTTCATTGTTCATCTTATTTCTTCTGGTCGTTATCTGAAGATAACATAATACGGCCGTATTCAAGCTTGATGCAAAGCCTACAAGTTACGATTTGATAACGGAAGAAAATATTTGAATAAATATAGTTTATTATGTATTCATTTATCATATCAGTTATACTGAGTTGGTGATTTAAATGCCACCTTTATGATTAAAGAAAATGAATGGAATCTTTTGAATGAAAAGAATGAATCTTCTGGCGAAACTCATTAGCGGCTCAATGTTTAGTGTGTGCAGTTTGCCAATACAATGAATTCTCTCTTTGTTGCCTTTCACGTATATATTTCCCTTTCTGTATTCTGTTCATGTATTTATTCAGACTGATAATTCATGTGCACCTTCTGCTTGTTACATGTGACACACAAGAGCTCTTGGTATTATGTGAAACATGTTGGGTGTTTCCCTTTCCTTTTGTGGGTACACTACTGTGATAACCTGCCTGGAGTTGAACCATGGACCTGGTGTTTCTGTGCTGTCTGCATTGCCGTTGCTCTATATGAGCAGATAGATAAGGCTCTGGTTCACTCCTATGGCTATGCTTTGTAACTGCAAGTAAGTATGGCTTGTGTCACCTGTTGGCAATCTGCCCACAGGTGATCTGTGGAAGCCATTAGTATGGCTATAAAACCCCATACTCATTAAAGTCCAGATAGGGGAATTGGGTAGAGGCTCTGGCCTAGCCACTCGCCAGTGAAATAGTCAAAAATAAATGGAAAGCCAATACCTTGTCTGCTACAAACGGGTGAATCCCAAACTTTATTCCATGGTGCTCACAACACTTCAATGTTCAAACGTTTCGAGACCGCATGGCCCTTCCTCAGTGACAATTAGCATAAGAGATTGTACAACTTTTATAGGCAAAACTAGTGTGACCCCTAGTGGTGGTCATCTCAAATGTGCATATAAAAACATAGGGCTGTATAACTTGGCCTTTGGTTTGAAGTACCTGGACCTTCCCTTAGTTAAAAGACCAGACCACTGTTGGCTGACACAGTGGGGTGGTCATTTATCAACACTGAGCAAATTTGCCCTTGGGCAGTAACCAATGGCAACCAATCAGATTGTTGCATTCATTTTTCTTCTTTCAGCTGGCTTTAAAAAGCTAATCACTGATTGGCTGTTATGGGGAACTGCCCATAGGCAAATTTACTCTTTGTTGATAAATGAGCCCCAGTATGTCTACTTTTATGAACTATGTTGGAAATTGCAAGGAGTTATTTTTGGGTTTATTATACAGGATGATCTTCATGTTCATTTACACATTTTCCTGGACATACTGGTGCAATACATGGGGTCTTTTTTGCAATAGTTTTATTTGTTTGCTGAAGATCATGAGACTTGAAACCATCTAGTACCCATATAACAAGGGAGGTACTCAGGCTCTTTAATATCCCTGTAAAGTGATAAGAAAAGAGGCCAGCCAGTTATAGGATCCCTATAGTACATACTAATTTTATGTGGATGACAGTCACTCCCTTGGCCAGTTCCATAAATAAATGGATCTTTGTAGTTATTTATACATATAGCTGCTAGTGAAAGCAGTTTTTGTCTTTCTCTTAATATTGCCTTTTCTGCTCTAGTACTGGGGAGGAGGATAATTGTACTTGTAGCAAATAAGGATAATAACCCTAATTACCCTAGCCAATACAAAAGTGGAGGTGTAAAGTTATGTGGAGTGCTGAAACTGAACTCAAGAACACTTCAATCTTGGCAACAGCTTTATTTACTCAACAGTTACTTACACAGCCTTAGTAGCTATTACAAAACAGTGTAACATAGTAAGTAACACAGTACACAGTTCTTTCCTTTAGCTCACCCCCCCCCATCCCTAGTACTCCACTTCTACAAGGGACCTCATAGCCTAAAAGCAGGCCTGGACTGGGAGTCAAAATAGGCCCTGCCATTCCAAGTACACAGAGGCCCAAAGAGCCCCCTACCAGCCCAAACAGACCCCTACCAGCCCACTATATGGTAACTTTCTATGGAACCATACAGCAGCCCCACTGGCATTTGCCAGAACCCACAGATTGCCAAGCTGGGACCGCCTAAAAGGTGTCCATCTTAAGCAAAGGATACCAGCAGCTTTTGTGGAGCTATACTGGTGGTCTCCCTGCTGGTGTCCTCATTATCTCCTTTGTAACGTCCAAGTTGCTCAGCTAGCTGGCCTATTCCTACCTCTCAACAATTAAAGTGAGCTCCATGGAACTACGTAATGCTTGCTGCTCTAACTAATAAAGATGAACGTCTAGATGGTTCTCAACTGGGCATGTTCTTTGTGGTTGCAAATACATTTGCAAATAACTTTATAATCATTGAACATTTTTGATCAACATTTATTGGAAAGTCGATTTGATTTTTTTAAATTATTTGGATGGGTATCCACTTCTTAGGTAGTTCAACACAGTTATGAAATGTCATCTGTAAACTCTAATGCAGGGGTCCCCAACCTTTTTTTTTACCCATGAGCCACATTTAATTGTGAAAAGATTTTAGGAGCAACACAAGCATGAAAATTTAATGGGGGTGCCAAATAAGGGCTGTGATTGGCTATTTGGTATTCCCTATATGACTTTCAGTCTAATGGAAGTACAACTGGTTTTTATGCAACCAAAACTTCCTCCAAACCAAGAATTTACAAATAATCACCTGCTTAGAGACCAATGGGAGCAATATCCATGGGGTTGGTGAGCAACATGTTGTTCATTAGACACTGGTTGGGGATCACTGGTCTAATGGGACAGCAGCCTCTATTGGCCAAACTGTCAAGAATGTGAGACTGGCTACTCATATTTCCTATATGGAAGAAGCCTTATTTAATCACCACTGATCCATAACTCGTCTGTGTAAAGTCCACTGATCCAATGACCCCTTTATGGTGGATTAAGAAAGCTTGGTGTTATTAAAGCAGCTTAAGCACAATTTATAGTCTAGTTTTCTAGCCAAGGAGCTCACTCGATACTTTTTTAATAAATCAGCACTGTGTAATAAGAGCTTAGTTTTTCTTGCTCTCCCTTTTTGAAATGTAGGCCATAATATCTCTGAGCGAGATTTTCCATGTTTTAAAATAAAATGCCCATCGTTATCACTGAGGATTTCACTGTGGATTTGCTCCTTGGCAGATGGCTTAGCGGAACAGAGGTCAATAAGAAGATTGTAATATGAGGATACTAAGGTAATATTTCAGACTAAGCTGATGCTCGCTGGATGGTAATATGCCAAAGGCTGTATTTCATTTTCTACTTGTTTGCCTACTTTATTAGATGTTGTAGGAACGAAAATGTGACTTCTGCATAGAAAATATTATAATCTGTTATCATTTCATGCTTTAAAATTCTCAAATGCAGTGCAAAGGTTTAAAGCGATACTCACATATGGCTTTGTGTTCTGGGTTATATTTCTAAAGGTGTGTTAAAGGTTTTAAAATGCTAAAAAAGTGATATGTAGCCTCAGTTTACATGTCCTATGGCATCTTTGTACCCATCCACAAAATTATCATTTTTCACATTACTGGAAACCAAAATAAATGGTACATCCAGGGGTAGGCATGTGCCTAGGTTGCAGTAGGTGAGGGGTGCAGTTTAGATTGGCAGACAGACCAGCAGGAGGGGAAGTAAGTAAGTGAGGTGTTGGAGGGGAGAGGTGTAGGGGTCGTGGGTGTGAGTGGGCAGGAGGTAGGCTGGTGGGGCATCTGGTCAATCAGCATTGCCTTATCCAATATTAGTACTTGGCCTAGATCTGAATACATCACTACAGTTCCTTTAATAGACAATGTTCCTTGGGGAGGATAAAACAAGGTCCCAAAAATGGATTCATACTTGTCCTTGTATTCTGCTGAAAAATCAAAGATAGGTATGAGACATACTGAGAACTTTATTATTGATCACACTTTATGTTGGATTCGTTGTCCCGTGATACAAGTGAGTTGAATTTACTTATAAGACAGTTGATTTATTGCAAAGCCCATGCACCATTTACTATACATTCATAACAGATGCTTCTTATTTGTTCATTGTTTAGCAGTTTTAAAGACTAACAGTGTTTTAATGATGAGTAAGAAACAAATTACAGGGCAATTCATCAAGACAAGTGCTGGTTATTGCTTTTTATCTGTCCTGTTTATGAGGTTTATGTTGTATTTATGTTGTTGTTTTGGTTGTAAATATGCAGTTAGTGAAGTGGAAGGGGGCAAGTGGGTGCTATTTTAAGAGAGAAGAACCACTGTTACCCAAGGCAAAGGTAGGCCAAGTCAATGCTTCATTGGATAGAGTTGAAGAGCTGGATTGAGTTCCTATAACTGGTTCCTACAAGATGTATCCTCTATGGATAGATATTTTGTCTAAACCTGGCACCTATAGTGAGAGAAGGTCAATTCCACAAAGCATTTTGAAAAGTGCCAAACAAGCAAGAAGACCAAGGGGCAAATTTACGTCTTGGACGGCTTCACCCTACTTACCACAACTTTGTCAGACGTTAACAGTGAATGCGTGTATTTATCAAAATGCGAAGTTTCATCTCGGCAAAGGAACGCTGGAGTACTTTCGCCAGTGAAATTTTGTTTGCGCAAATGTTTCTCAGCAAATTTTCTCTAGCGTTACTTAATTCCTCATAACACCCGTAACTCTTACATCAATTTAAAATAACCTATTTTACATTTTTCAGGGGACCAGAAAAAAATTGTGGAAAATCCAGGAAAATGTAAAATCAGGGAAATGTATTATGCATGATATATAGGTGGGACCAGAAAACAATAAAATAAGGGATGACTTAAACATTTAAATTTCACTGTATGTATTTATTTCTTTATTAGGGAATGTTGGTGAAATTGCTGGAAAGGGCCCCTGATTATAAAAAATGTCGCAAAATTTCTCTAGCACTGAGCTTTTTCAGTAGCAAATTGTCCGCTTCGTCTTTTAGTAAATTGACAATGTCCCTGCAAATTTTCTTTTTGGCGAATTTTCTCTAGAAAAGTCCATTTCCCTTTAGTAAATCTGCCCCCAAGTGTTTGTGAGCATGTTTGCAATTTATGGAACCTTATGTGCAATGATGGATGAATTTGGGGCATTTCGCCTTAAAATTAGTGAATTTCCCGCAAAATTCGCGAAACGGCGAAAATGTTTTGAAACATCGCCGGCGTCTCGTCCATTTTTTTTACGCGGTTTCGTGAATTGCGGGAATTTGCGGCAAATTTGTGCCTGGCGAATAAATTCGCCCATCACTACTTATGTGATACAGAACAGTACAAAGCTGAATATACTGATCCAACAAGCATCTCCTGGTGTTTCTCTACTCAGTTCTATCGCTCCTGACCTAGAATTTAGCAGAGAAGCATTAGTAGACACTTCCTGCATCAGTAAATAAGCTTTTGAAATTCTTTCAGGCTCAAGTTCAGACAGAGCAGCAAAGGGGACTCCTGTTCACAATTCATGATCTTAGCATTGCACAACCGCTAGTAAAAAAAAAACTAATTGTAACTGAAAAAGTGCTTAGAATAACAATTTTCCATGAAAGGAGAAGGAAAGGTAGAATCACTGGAGGGGTGTCAAGTTCCAGACACCTCCGGTGATCATTTACCTCCTTCTACGTTTCCTTGCAAGTGCCTCACCACCATCTTCTTCTGTATTCAAAGCATCTTATTTGCTTGTTGAAACTGGGTTTATATTTAGTACACAAATTTGCAAAAAAGAAGTTCTTGACTAAAGAGGATGTTGTTAGAGAAGAAAATGGAAAGAAGAAGATGGTGGTGCAGCAAGTACCAAGTCTGGTGCATTATTTAAGTAGAGGAACACCAGCCCAGGGTAAGGAGTCTAGTTAAATTGTTTACTGGGCATGTAGAAGACACAGAGAAGAATATGTTGGCCCTTGATATAACTTGACTGTTCCAGGCACAAACCACAATTACAAGAGAGAAATAGGGGGGTGCAAAGGACCTGCGATTCTCTCTTTAGCAGCCCATCGTGTTTTAGAATGAATGTTCTAGTGACTACTAGCAGACTCTATTAAAGGGATGGGTCGCCTTTCTGTAAACTTTTTGTATGTTATAGAATGACCAATTCCAAGTAACTTTTCAACTGATCGTCATGATCTATTTTTTATACTTTTCTTTTGTTATTTGCCTTTTTCTTCTGACTCTTTCCAGCTTTCAAATGGGGGTCACTGACCCCATCTAAAAAACAAATGCTCTTTAAGGCTACACACAAGGGGCCTTATTTATCAAAGTTCGCATTTTTTGTGATTATTTTTATCTATAAAGTCCGACCAAACTAGAATCCGCGATTGGACCTTATTTATTAATAAAAAAAATCACGATTTAATAGGATGGGGAAAACACTGAAAAACGGAGCAAAAATATGAATCGTACATTTTTTATGAGTTTTTTCCCTGAAAAGCCTGATTTTTTTTAGAATTTTTGCATGAAAAGTCTGGCTAATTCCAGTGCAGACCACAGAAACCTCCAAATAGGATTGATTTACATACAACCTCAGTAGGTCTGAGATGCCGGATTTTCAAATTCAGGCTTTTTGCAGCTTTAATAAATCCTGAAAAAAACTACCGGTAGTTTTTTTATAGTAAAAACAACTAGAATTTTTCGAGTTTTTGGCATTTGGACTTTGATAAATAAACCCCTTATTGTTATTACTACTTTTTATTACTCATCTGTCTATTCAGGCCTCTCCTATTCATATTCCAGGCTCTTATTCAAATCAGTGCTTGGTTGCCAAGGGAATGTATCCCCTAGCAACCAGTTGACTGAAATTGCAAACTGGAGAGCTGCTGAATAAAAAGCTAAATAAGTCAAAAACCACAAATAATAAAAAGAAATGAAAACGAATTGCAAATTGTCTCAGAACAGCACTCTGTACATCATTCTTGGGGGGTTATTTATCAAAATCTGAATTTATCTCATGTATTTCTGAAATCTTCACCAAATCCGCACTGGAAATTTCCTGTGCCAGAAAAAAAATTGAAAAATTTGTGAAAAATGTGCGAATTTTCTGGATTTTCTGTCCGAAAACTCAGTTTTGCATGAAACCCAGCGCAGATCAGGATATCTTTGGGACTTCTCTCACTGACGTATAAATAACCTCGGCAGGTCACGAAAAATTTGAGTTTTTTTTCTCACTAAAAATTGTATAGTCAAAATAGTTTTTCATGTTTTTAGCATTCAGACTTTAATAAATAACCCACTTAAAGGTGAACAAATAGGGATGGGTGAATTTTTTCGCCTTGTTTCGCCGCAAAAATGATGCCTATAGACTTGTATGGCGCTGTGCGTCCAAAAAAAAAAGACGCACGTCAAAATAATTTTGCCGCGCACAAATTTTTTTGGACGCCCATAGCATTTAATGGGTGTCGGCGACATTTCGCTGTCGTTGACAAATTTTCAGCGAAAAGGGTCAAATTCGCCCATTCCCTATGAACAACCCCTTTAACAATCCAGTTCTCATTAAGGAAGTCATTTTCTGTTTGCAGAGCATATTGTACATTTTATAACCGGACCCCGTGTCCCATCTCTTTTGGAGACATTCATGTGCAGTGGGATGTGGGAATGACTTTCACGCTGGTTTATACAATGCTGGGCACATGTTGCTGTTTCCCTGCTTGTTGTTAAATGTTGATATAAATGCCTAATTATCACTGGCAGGTCCATTAACAGAACCATCTGTGTCTTCTAACATTACTGATCTTGCTTCCCAGGCAGTTTGTTTTCATCTATAGATAATAAAATCTCAGTCCCTTTGGGCCCTTTAAATACTGTATTGTTTTCCATACATTTAGCATCAAAACTCAAGCCTCATTTATTTAAACATTAAAATGTTGAGCTTTTTAACTACAGATACAACCACACACAAACATGTATTTTTATTAAATAGTAAAGGGCGAATTTATTCGCCAGGTGCAAATTTGCAGTGAAAATTCTCCGGAATTGTCGCCAGCGTCAATTTTGATGCCTGCGAATTGACGCCAACGTCAAAATTTGTGTTCCGCAAATTTTTCACGAATTTCGCTGGAAATTTTTCAGCAAAGCGAATTCGCCCATCACTACGTTAGCAGGTAACTCCACATCTTCGCATTTAGGCTTTGCAGCTGTTACTTGGTCACTTGGATTTAGGGATTGTCCAAAGGTTTGGTCAAAATAACAGAATTGTGAAATTTTTTTATTTAATTATTAGTTTATTGATGTGAATTGGTTTCTGGTTTCATCCCTTGAAACGTTGGTACATAATGTGCAGCACACACACCAGTGCAAATCACTTAATAAACAGTATCCAAAGTCGAAGGATTTATCGATATTCGTTCGATCGAACGATTAAATCCTTCGAATTGTTCGATTCGAAGGATCCATCGATCGAATGATTTTTCTTCGACCTAAAGCTACCAAAGCCAATGGGGACCTTCCCCATAGGCTAACATTGACTTCGGTAGCTTTTAGGTGGCGAACTAGGGGGTCAAAGTTTTTTCTTAAAGAGACAGTACTTCGACTATCGAATGGTCGAATAGTCAAACGATTTTTAGTTCGAAACGTTTGTTTGGACGTCGAAGGTCGAAGTCGAAGTAGCCCATTCGATGGTCGAAGTAGCCAAAAAACACATTCGAAATGCGAACTATTTTTTCTCTATTCCGTCACTCGAGCTAAGTAAATGGGCCCTTAAGTGTCAGCTAC
The DNA here is from genome assembly GCA_038501925.1 of Xenopus petersii. NCBI lineage: Eukaryota > Metazoa > Chordata > Amphibia > Anura > Pipidae > Xenopus > Xenopus petersii. Next base: position 167,392,309 of record CM076680.1, on the reverse strand, counting down.
CCTTCACCTCCCAGCTGCAATTTAAGCAGCAAGTCTCAGGTGGTGACTCACTCTCATGCAGAACATCAGCAATGACGGCAACTAGACTTGCAAAACAATTCAAATCAATTGTTGTGCAATTTACAGCAAAGTGCAAACATCATTGCGCTAATATTAAAGCATCAGTCACAATGCTTCCATGTGACCTCAGTGAAACAACTGCCTTATGGAAAAACGCATGGCATTCACAAAACTTCCAAATAGCTGCAGTTTACCAACATTTCCATATGGTACCTTGTATTGAGAGAGAGAGAGAGAGAGAGAGAGAGAGAGAGAGAGAGAGAGAGAGAGAGAGAGAGAGAGAGAGTTTAATGACATTTAAATGCAATGCTAATATGCAATTTGCAATACTCTGCAGCAGTAGGGTCCGTGCCTAGTGAGGATATGATATTCGCATGAGCTGCACTCTGGCCTTCATTCCAGCCTATTGGGTTTATTTCATGTTTACATAATTTTCTAGTAGACTTAAGGTATGAAGATTCAAATTACAGAAAGATCCATTATCCAGAAAACCCCAGGTCCCGAGCCTTCTGCATAATAGGTCCCATACCTGTACAAATCTATTTCTAACCTCTTCTCAGTACAAATGGGATCAAGTGGAAACAAATACAGGCAGGGCTGGCCGCCTCAATACCCATTTATTGTCATGCTATTTTCATTAACACAATCAATAAATGACAGATGACATTCAGCCCGCAGAAATATATATATATATAAACAGCAGGAATACAATATGACTGCTCAATTCTCTAATAATAGGTGAGTGATTCAGATTTATTCCCCTATTACTTCCATAAAGCCAAATTACAGCAATAAAGCCAACAGTAGAAGGGAAGTCCATTTCTCTCTGTTTCTCCCCTGTTTTTCTATGAACCCTTTTTTCTTGGCTCTCTCCCCACCTTTACCATTCAATGACTATCAGAATTCTCTATAATTACTTGTCTCCCATCTTCCCCCTTTGCCATTTTGCACTTCCATCTATTTGGGACCTTCTCTAGGGCTCATTTATAAGTTCTGCACAATGAAGAGCATGTTGTGAGCATGTTTAGGCAGATTATCAGGGGAATTCAGAAAAAAGGAGTGAATGCTGAATGTAAACAATCAACATCAATGCATGCCAGTAAGGATTATGATACCGGAGCATGATCCACGGTGAAACCAAGCTTGGTAAAAGAAATGCAGCTTTATTGATCCATTAAAAATACAGAAAGTGGGCAGGGAGACAAAGGCTTAACGCATTTCGTGTCAGAAGCCTATCAGGGTAATTCACAATGCATCAATGCGGGACATAAAACAAATACCCCTCACCTGCTGGTTTGTTTTTTTTAATGGTTGGGCTAAGAATGTAGTCAAGTGGTTTCTGATAAACCTAGACTTACTATCTACCTTCCCTGTCTTGTAGAACAAATCCCAGAAGACCTATTATCGTGTTATTGGCACATAGTTCTTTTTATATAAATCCTTTCTCCTCCTCTTTTATGGCCTTGAGATCCAAAGTGATGTTCTGACCTGAAAACCATAAACTTGACCTGTTTCTAACTCTGCTCGACTCCCACTTGTCCAGAACTTGTTCTATTCCTGACTCTTCTTGATTCCTCCATGTCAATCTGGTTTTTTCAAACCCAACTTTCTCCTGCTTTGCTTTTGCCATGTCTGTTCCAATTTATGCCCAACCCAATCCTGTCCTAATCTTCTTATACTTTGCCTACTTTATCTTGCCCTGTCTGGTACTTGCTGTTGGATTAAATTGGGTAAGGTAGGGTGCCAACGTTCAATCTGTCCATTACTATTTGCTCCTATGAGCCCAAAGGGTTGATTCTCAAACATAGTTCCTCAATTGTACAAATGCAGATGCCGATAGCAACAAATTAGAAAAGAAGGTTTAATAGTTTACTACAATTTGGAAAATGAAAGCAAGGATTGGTTGAAACTGTCAACTGTCCTTGGATACCAGTATATTCATGAAGTTCACAAGTGAAGCAGCTTTTATTTATAATAAAAAAAGAGTAAAGAGTCTTGAAAATAGCTATAATGGTAAATCTTGTTATCATGTAATAAAACAAAATTATTTAATATCATGACAAACGTGGGGATTGGAAGCAATCAACCTGCGTCTGGCTTGAGTCAATCAAATTACATGTTACAACAGGTGGGACTCCTTGTAATTATAATGAATTTCTGGTGAAGGCAAAGTCCATTAATATAATTTACAATTATCTCTTATGTTCCTTCTCTGTGTACTCCTTAAATGTTGATTACCCAAGGTAGCAGCCATAGTTTCACTAAACAAAAAAAAATAGACAGCAAGGGAATTATTTGAGAGGAACATCAAGGCTGAATTCCAACATTTGGCCCATTCATACTGCTGCCTGTGCTCATGAGGTGTGGGTGGAGAGAGGCCCATTGGAGTATTCCTTCTCACCTCCTTTCCACCACATACCTTATTAATCATTCAAACGTGCAAGTAAGGGAACCCCAGTGGGTGCAGGTCATATTGGGGCTCTGTATTTACCCCCTGTAAAAAACCTCATGGTAGTTATGACAGGGCTACCTTGAGCCCCTTAGTGCTCTTGAACTTCTATCCAGGGTCTAGTGTCCAGGGTTAAGAAAATGACCCCTTATATGTATTCAGATCCAAATTCTGGACCAGAAATATAGAATAAGCAGTAATATTGTCCCGTGTCTACACATTTCCATAATGGTGTTTCACATCATTTTCAATTTATTGAGCTTGCAAAAGTTGTCTGTTTAAAAATTCTCCCTACCAAAAACTGTCACAATGAAACTGCATTCAAGGGTTAGTTTGACAGTCCATGACAGGCAGCCGGTTAATGGCTAGAAGGAGGACAATGCTGAGAGACGGATAACTGAAAGGAGTAGTTCACCTTAAAATGAACATTTATGATGGTGCAGAATATAGAGTTTTGCAGAATATAGACTTTGATGGCAATTTGCAGAAATGTTCATTTAGTAAGGGGTGGCAAGGTACAATGTCAACATCATCTTTTTCCCACAATGCACCTTTTCCACCCCCCAGGTGTGCTTGGGGGGGTACAAAGGGTTAGAACCTAGTAATGTTGCATATTGGTGGGAAGGCACATGGGTGCCCATTCCCCTTCCATATGCTACTAGCATTAAACATGGGTAGAAGTGAAAGTGATATGAAAGTGAAAGTTTATGGGTGTCTCAGCACTTGGGCCCCTTTCCAGTAGTAAGCAAGCTCTTGTATAAATTGTTATTCTAATTTATAAATTATGAGAACCTTCCAAATGGCATCATGCATTTATAATTGCCTTCAGTTAGTGGTCACCAGTAGGCACAGAGAATATTTAGCCTTGATAGATCAAGTACAAGAACATCTATGCATAAATATTTTGTTGCCTTATTAAAATTCATTACAACCTGTCCAGTTTCCTGCGTTCCCTGTATGTGTGCGATTCTAGAAGAGTCCCAGTAAATGCCAAACGCTAGATTAAAAGAAATAATGAGCTCACAGAACAGCTACAATTCTCAGTGATTAGAAGGCGAGCAATTGGTTTCATCTTTTGATCTTGTAAAATTGTACAGGCTAAAGGTATGGCCGCAGCTAACCGGTTTCTTTTTCAACACAAGACACAAGGAAAATGGAATAAGCCCAATTTCCACGCAGTTCATTTCAGCATTTAGAAGTTTTTGTATATAACGTTTCTCTTCCAAAATCCTTGTATTTTGATTTATCTCTAGCGGAGCTCAGATATCAGGAGGAAGATTAATACAGAACTGCTATACATTGCAACGTAAACTAAATTCTACTGTCAAGTTTAAGTTATGTTTAGGGAACGCTCTTTGCCCCCTTTTTTAATAAGATATTTTGTTTTATTGCAGGTTTCTTCTAACGTAACTGGAAGAAATTGTTATCTTGGGTTTGACTTTTTCTGTTATCTTGGGTTTGACTTTTTTTTGACCAGTTTCCAAGGGAAGTTTGCATTCTAAGTTACACCCAAAGCCAAAACTTAATATCAAAACATTTCTTGTGAATTTCACTTGGGCAGTGTGTTTGCTACAGGAACCATTAAACTCATTCCTGTATGAAAGAAACTCACTCAACAAGATGCGAACAATGGGCAAGGTGTGGTTTTTATCTTCCCCCATCTGATCAGTTAAGGTGGCCATACATGGGCAGATCCATTCATTTGGAAAGGTCGCCAAATTAGCAGATCTTACCTTGATATGTTCACCTTGAGTGGGCAATAGGGATGTAGCGAACTGTTCGCCAGCGAACTTGTTCGCGCGAACTTCTACCGTTCGCGACCGCCGAATATTCGCGAACGTCGCGCGACGTTTGCCAATTTGGGTTCGCGTTCGATTCGTTCGACCATTCGACCATTCGAATTCCTTCGACCGCTAAGAATCGAACGATTTCCATTCGTTCGAACGATTGTAAGCATTCGATCGAATGAAAAGCATTCGATCGAATGGTTTCGATCGTTCGATTCGAATGAAAATCCTTCGATCGAACGAAAATCCTTCAATCGAATGATTAAAATCCTTCGATCGTTCGAATCGAACGATTTTAGCGGGTGTTCGAAGTTCGCGAACTGTCCGCGAACGTTCACATTTTTTGCCGGTGTTCGCGAACGTCGTTCGCGAACATCAAATCGGCAGTTCGCTACATCCCTAGTGGGCAACATCGGTCTAATCCAGGCATATACAGTAGGCTAAGCAGCATTGCACTTCCAATATGATCCCTGGGCTAAGTGCAGTTTGGAGCAGTGCCATTTTTTCCCCTTGATTCCGACGTAATTGCAGTTTCCACTGGGAGATATACCTCACTTAATTTTAGATGTTTGGTGTTGGATGCACCAGATGGTGGAATAGTGAAAGTCCCAGGGTCCCAAAAAAGCCAGTGTCCATAGATACAACTGTGCACAATTTGGAACAGGAGGCAGGAGAATGTACACCTATCGACATGTACTTATTATGAAACTTTATCTGTTTATCTTCTATACATTTTTCTGTTTCAAAATATCCACCAAAGGACTGACAGTGTTTAAAGTGCAGCCAGTCATGGACTGAGCTGAAGTCTCAAGACAAAGTTAATTTGAATTCGCTATTTCCTATTTTAAATTATCAAAATGAAAAAAATAATTATCCCCCTATTATAGTTCCATTGTTCCCGCAAATTAGAAAATTAAATTAATAAAACTACAGCTACTTCAGTGCCATGCATTATACATGGCAATTTGTAGGGAGTAGGACACAAACGCTTGATTTTTTTTTTTTTTTTACAAGATAAGGAACCTTGACAACAGACCTTGTTCCACTGCAGAATGTAAGAATTCTTGTTATTTTCCCTAAACTGCATTTTGAAAACCAGAGATAAGTGGTTAACCCTCTCAATTCAATCCTGTAGAAATAACTCTGATGCAGAATATGTTTATTCCCCTAACTGCTAAGAAATGAGGGCATCTTGTTCATGGTGTCTAGTGATAGGGCAAATAAATTCGCCAGGCATGGATTCACGGCAAATTTCCATGTTTTGGAATGTTTCATGCTTACAAAAAACTGTGAAATTACCATGACAAAAAAATTGTTGTGTGTCAAAATTGGCATGCGTGTAAGAATTATTCGGATGCCAATTGACTTTAATGCATTGGGACAAAATAGTCGATCGCATAAAAATTATCGCTCGCATCAAAATTGTCTCATGTCATAATTATTTTGCTGTCCATTGGCTTCAATGTCTTTCGTGAATTTTTCACCGTTTTGCGTATTTTTTCACCATTTCACAAATTTTTCAGACAAATTCGCCCATCACTAAGGTGTCCTTATGTGTAAAGATATATGGGCCATTTTCATTTCCTGGTTCTGTTTGTCCCATTAAAATAGAATATTCTGACACAGATTTTATGGGCACTTTTAAGATCTGGAATTAGGGATGCACCGAATCCACTTTTTTGGATTCGGCCGAACCCCCGAATCCTTCACGAAGGATTCGCCCGAATACCGAACCGAATCCAAACCCTAATTTGCATATTAGCAAAGTCACGCAATTTCCCTTCCTGCCCCTAATTTGCATATGCAAATTAGGATTCGGATTCGGTTCGGCCGGGCAGAAGGATTCGGACGAATCCGAATCCTGCTGAAAAAGGCCGAATCCTGGCTGAATCCCGAACCGAATCCTGGATTCGGTGCATCCCTATCTGGAATTAATTGTTTCAGTCTGAGAAATTACTTTCTGCATTTGAGGAGAACACAAAACCTGTCAGGCTTTAAGGGTCATTTATGAAGACACCCACAGATGTTAGTGCTCTAAAATGTATTCAATGGAATGAAATTTATTAATGTATTTGCAGTCAAACACACTCCTGCAACTTCACATGGTGGTCGATTCACCCCCCCCAACCTCTTCTGATGAATGGTGCACAACTGGGCAATCTTGAAGCCACAGCTGAAGGCTTAGAGTAGTGAACCTGAACCTGAACCTTCCATCAACCTTGGTGACATCACCTTGGAATCAATCCCCTTTTATATTATTCAGTTGATTATTCTTGAACTCAAGATGCCACAATAGACTAAAATTCTTCTAGATTTGATAGATCTATTGGGCTATCAACCATGTGTTTGTTAAACCTAATTTCTGCTTCTTTGCACAGAGAAACACCTTTGAGCTAGAAAATATTCTAAACTTATACCAAAGTTCTTCCTACTGTGATACTGACTTTTCAGCCACCAATTATTCTACCGGCCTAGATATATCTCCAAGGGTTATGAAAATGTAGTACTGTAAAAAGATATTCATTAAAACAAGAAGGAATCCTTGCACTAGCAGCCAGTCCCACATGAGTAGAAAATACAAGATTCTAACCTTTTCTTTGAAATTATAGGCAGTAGGATGCAAATATCACCTTTGGGCTTTATAGTTTGATGACAGCTGAAACAGCTCTCATCTGAAAGAGAATGTTGTTTTTAGAATAGTATTTAATTGTACCGTTTGTGAGGGATTTAAAGGAAAAGGAGAGATAAAACACATTCTCTAGGCACCCTCCAGTGATTCTAGTGGCTTAACTGCTATACTGGTTGGTGCCCCTGGTACTGTTGAAGGATCACAATTGTGCCATGTCCAAGGCATCACCTGCATCTTCTTGGGGTACTGTGCAGGAGCCCTGTTTCAATAGTCACAGGGGATGTCTGGCACATAAGAACAAGATGGCTACACTGAAAAACAGGACCCAGGCTGGTGCAATGTTTTTTAAAGAAAAGAAGCAACAGTCCAGATTAGCAGGAAAGCAATTACAAACACTGAGGGCACCTTCCCTGTGATTCTGCCTTTCCTTTCTCTTTACCATTTTCATTTGCAAGCATTAAAGAGTATAGGAGGCTGAATGTCAGGATGGGTTCACATTTAAGAACCTGTTTTAGTCACTAGTCTTACTAAAGGCTCCTTAGAGTTGGGTCAAGGAGATATTTTATGTCTTATACAATACAACAGCAAAAAAACCCTTTCTTTCTAGCTGAAATGGGGAAACAACGAAGGAACAATATCTCACAGGAGTTAAATAAAAGATACAAAAAAGGCAAAAGTGCTAAATCAGTTATTTTTTTCAGTGTATACAATACAGGACGCAGAGTTCCCAGACCCACCTCTTAGCTGCACTGTTGGCTCAGCTCAATCTAGTCAGTGGCTGACTCAGGATATGGTTCATAAAGCTTTAATAAAAATTAATGTGATCAAGGCACCAGGTCCAGATGGAATCCACCCATGGATTCTAAGAGAGCTTAGTTCGGTTTTAGCCTCTATTTCTGATTTCCTCAGACTTGCTTTCATCTGGTATGGTACCTATTGATTGGAGGAAAACTGATGTATTTCCTATATTTAAAAAGGGATTATAATCTCATCTTGGTAATTATAGGCCTGGGATTTGAAAATTTCCAAGCCACTTATACCCTTAATGGGACTGCACTAGGCAAATCCATAATGGAAGTCCTTGTAGATAAAAAAAACTTGGCTGTAGCAAGCAATGCCAGTCAACAGCTTCAAGGGAAAATAAGGTCTTGAGCTGTATTAAAAGGGGCAGACTTCCACTTTATAGAGCACTGGTAAGGCTCCATCTAGATTTGCTGTGCAGTTTTGGTCTCCAGAGCTCAAATGGGAGATTATTGAATTAGAGAGGGTCCAGAGCAGGCCAATAAAGCTGGTAAAAGGTTGGAAAATCTTAGCTATGAGGAAAGACTGGCCAAGTTTGGGTTGTATCACAATGGAAAAGAGGCGCTTGAGGGGTGATGATAACTATGTATAAATATATAAGGGGTCAATATCTCTCTAATGCTTTATTTACCAGTGGGTCCTTCCAGCTGCCATGAGGGCACCCATTCCGATTAGAAGAAAGGAAGGGTTTTTTTTACAAGGAAAGCTGCAAAAGATGTGGAATTGTCTCCCTGAATCAGTTGTACAGGCTGATACATTAGATAGGTATAAGAAGGGGTTGGATGGTGTTTAGCAAGTGAGGGAATACAGGGATATGGGAGATAGCTCATAGTACAAGTTGATCCAGGGACTGGTCCCATTGCCATTTTGGAGTCAGGAAGGGATTTTTTCCCTTCTGAGGCAAATTGTAGAGACTTTAAATGGGGTTTTTTGCCTTCCTGTAGATCAAATAGCAATTAGGCAGGTTAGATATAGACTTGAAAGGTTGAACTTAATTGACGTTTATTTTTTTAACTTAACTTACTATATTACCATGTAATAATGATAGTTTTGATATCACAAGCAAATTACAAAGTATACTGTACCTCTCATTGGCACAAAGAAAAAGGTATATATGCCTTCCTCTGGAGCAAATTGCAGATGGGTTTGATCACAATGCAGAACACCGTTAGTTTAACCTAATTTACTATGTAACCTTGTCAACTGTCTTACTCTTTTGGTCACCTATAGTCAACAATTCAGAGGGGAACTCAGCTGGCACTCCATTGTGTTGCTGTTTCCATAGAACAGTAAAGGAGGTTTTGTTTTTAAACCTTAATCCGTACATCTTGCAGCCCCCAGTCACAGTTCCCTGTTCCCCCAACATTTTCCACTCCACTACACCATCCTTTAAACCTCCAAGCGATCAAACACCCTTCTTCCTATTATTTTTGCATTAAAATTTTTCAGAGGGAAACAAAACATTCCATAAATTCATAACTCTCCCAGGACACAAACCAGAGAGAATTGCACAAACATTACAAAGTCAATTTAATATTGTACTACATCTGAAGGAACAGAATTTTCTTCCAGCACCAGACTTGCAGTTGTTGGATTGAACATTTTTTTCTTGACAGCTTTTTTTTTTAATTAAATGTTTTGTTTTGCCTGCGGTGTAGCTGTGCAGTGCAGTCATTCATATTTGTACAATGTTGGAAGCAGTTATTGTGAAACAGTTGAGTTGCAGGAGACTTATTCCTGCCTCTTCCCAATTTCTACTGTATATCCTGTACCTTTAAAGTCCCTGTTGATGTTTTTGACTGGGGGAGCCCTGGAGATATCAGGAGGGATTGGCTAGTAAGGGTTATTCAGAAATGGAGATGACATTGTCATGTGATATGTTATATTTATGATTTATTTCTTTATTGATTTGATTTTGTTGCCATTGAACTAATAAATGTGGTTATATAGATGCACATTACTCTTTTATTTTATGTCTCCAGAAGATACTTGACCTACAATTAATCTCTAGTCTGAGGGTTTCCAAATCCATGTTCCCATCCAATGAATATCTCCCTCATGCATTGCGTGTTCACTTTGCATGTTAAACTATCACTTAAAAATCCCACTACTGTGATTGTGAGCTACAGTGACATAGCTCCAATGTATATGAATAGTACCCTTAATAGGAACCCTTAAATTACATTTCTGATACATTATGCTGATTAGAGAGGGTCGGGTACCTTTTTAGCAAGTAGTACAAGTTGATCCAGGCAGGATCAGACTGGGTCGGCAGGACACTGGGCCCAGACCCGCTCCCTGCAATTCGGCGGCCGAATCATCCGTGGAGTCCTGCCCTAAAGGTTGGATTGAAGCTAAGAAGTCTGAAGTAATTTTCTTTATTACATAGACCATCATAGACCATCATCATTAATGTTGTCTATCATACTTTGTCCAAGATTGACCTCCTTTTTAAAGAAGTTGTGGAGACAAGAAGGTGTAACAGAAGTTCTGTACACACATGTGGGGTCCACATGCATCCAGGGCATGGCCGCCATCAGAAATGATGGGGCCCCGTTCGACAAACATTTCTGGGCCCCACTCACCATCATAGGCCCTGCCCTAGAGACCCCACACCCCAAAAACCCTTACAAATATGAGCACTATAAACCCATTGGTGGCCACGCTAGCCCCTCCCTTACAAGTTAAAAAAAACATTTAATGATCAGGGGCCCCATAGAATTTTTTTTTTTAAAAATGGTTGCCAGGCCACTCCCCTTACAACTTAAAAATACAATTTGTGGTCAGGAGCCCCAGAGAAAATTTAACATTGGTGGCCGTGGCCCCCTCTACAAGTTGAAAAGAAACATTGGTGGTCAGTGGCCCCATAGAATATTTTTAAAAAACATTGGTGGCCAGGAGCCTATAGAGTATTAAAATAATACATTGGGGGCCAGGAGTTTAATGAAATTAAAAAAACAACACATTGGTGTTCAGTTGTTCTTTTTCCTTGTCCTTCGCGATGACAACTTCTTTGGTTTCCTTTGGCTCATTTTGTGACCTTCGGTCTTTACACAGCTTCGGGGCTTCAGCTTCTTTTGTGGATTTGGGTCTTTCTGTGGCTTCTGGACTTCAGCTTCGGCTCTTTTCAGCTCCATCCGCGACTTTGGGTGTTCGACGCTTCGGGTCTTCAGGACTTTGGGTCTTTGGCTGTTCAATACATCAGCTAATTTGAAAAGTGCAGCACAGCCGGCCTCCCCTTAGGCCTGGGCCAGGTATGACTGTACCCCCTGTGCCCCCCTGAAGGCGGCATGATCCAGGGGTCCAGTCTGAGGGACATTGAATATCAATTTCAAATATTATTTCACTGGACATATATTGTTCCACAGAGGTTTATTCTCAAATACTGTATATATATATATATGGTGAGCTAGATTAAAAACAAGCATCAAAGATCATAAATTGTCATTTTTATTCAGCCAGTTCTACTAAATGGAAAGTATTCGGGAAAGAAGGGACAGTGGGTTGACTTTTAGTCCTGAGGGACCTGGTGAATCCTCATTAACGGCACACATCTAACTTTGAGGGTCTATCCCAGAGGAACATGCTCTTTCTTTCAGATGTTCCTTTTCTACATAATATCTTACTGGAGTCCAAGCCTTAGAGATGCAAACCTGAATCAATTAAAGTGTTTTTTTGCAAGGGCTATCAGTATGTTTCATATTGCATCATAATTTACTTGCTGCTTTGTGTTTATGGTATGCATTGGAGAAATAATATGAATACATATTTATTAAGGGAAAAGACGGGTTTATTTTGAGCAAAATAACCAGTATTGACATTTTATTTATTGATGCTGTGTAAATAGAAACATACATGTAAATGTGAGCATATTTCTATTATATTGGAAATATAATATATGTAAAAAAAGTTATATTATTATTGCCAAAATGTAAAATGAGAGATTGATGCTGGATATGACATATTTTTTAGGAAAAAAAAAAAGATTAAAAGCTTTACATTTGATGAAGTCATGAAACAGAAATTTAGCATTCCTGCAACAACTGAGCTGATTCTGACATAGAAGCCTTCTGTTGATATGGCCATACCATACCATTCACTACTTGAGGTTCCTAATGAGACCGTTACGCATTGAATCTTAAAACCAATGGCAGCTTGTCTTAGAGCACCATTGCCTACATCATGAGAAAAACACAATTTAAGATAAACTACCCCTTATTTAGTTAGCAGTAATTTCATCCATATTTGAGGCCAAATTCATGACGTCGCCCATTGATATGACACTAGAGGTAATGCTAATAATAATACTGGAAATCCCACAATATAAGGACTGTTTTGCAATCTGAATAAGCACCCCCAATCAAATGTAGGTGCCAAACACTAGGCAAAGATCCACATGTTTGACATCTGCAAGAAACAAGCAGAACTTTTGTTTATGACCAGCTAAATAGACACATGCAGATGTTCTACATAGACTATTTAGAGAACACTATGTTCTTTGGAACATTTGCATATAAGGACATTGATACTGTGTTATTCTTCCTCAGCCCCCGCTACCTATTATTTCTAAGCAAATGTTTTTTTTTCCCAAAGAAACACAAAACAGCATTATAGCTAGACAAATCACTGAATTTTGTTCTATGATATCATCTGTGACTTTGCAGCCATGTGTAAATCCTACATTAACATATATATATTTATATATATTTGTGTGCCCTCCAAAGGCAAGAGCCCCCTATATTTACCTATCACTCCGAATTATCTGCCTGATAAAGAATTGTTCCATTTGAATGTGCTTCAGTATAATCAGTGAAGCTACAATGTTCTAGGTATGTGAGTTGACGTTCTAACTGTTCTGGGCCAAAGAAGCCAACTTGCTATGGAGTTGTGCTAGAGGAAATTTGCAGTGGGCATCAGGGTTGTGTCATTGTGTTCGATTCTGCTTCAGTGGCTGCAAGGCTGGTGGTTTTATTTCCACAACCCACTCTGAGAATCCTGGAGCTACCACCAGATCCAGGGTTGAAGGTAGCTTCAGAAGGTCATTCCAGGGTTTCTAAGTATCCAGGCACAGTCGGGCAACATTCATGAGAAGAGGCAGGATAGACAAATTGGCAACCATGTGAAAGTGCAGGAGCATGCTTGGACACAAGTACCTTAATGAATTGCACCAGTACGCACTCTCAATTGCGTACATTTTAAACTAATATTAATAGCTATAAACCATCCTATAATATCATTCAATACATGTATCTGATATCATAGTTTTGATCACTGTACAGTGTTATAAGGAATAAAGGGCCAAATCCGAATCAGCAACATCCTGATTTATCCATTGATGTCTAAAGGGAAATCTGGAAGTGAATAAAGAGATATTGTTTTGGTGTATCCAAAAATAAGCAATATAAAGATACAAGACGAGGATTTCATGCAATTCCTCAGCAATGAACGAGAACTTCAGAAACCTCATGTAAGAGTTTCTAAAAGATCCGAATATGAATTTGCAACGTCAACGCATTTATTTATATGCTGTTTTCTTCATTCTGACTTCAGTTTGTGTTCAGCTTGGCTTCCTGACTTCTAAAACTAAAGCGAGACCTAAAATGAACAGGTGAAAAAAATGGAGAAATTCCTGCATAATATTAAAAGAGACTGGGGGAACAAGATGCACTAGAGAATAGTTTCAGGCACATGTATCATATGAAATCACAGAGGAATATTGGATGCAAGTGACTAAATGGAAAAGCAGGAGAGATAATTTTATTCTGTTGATAGACAAGGACCAAAGGCTATCAAATACTGCCAGCCTAGCTAAATCATAATGCCTGACCCCTGGACTTTTCAACCAGAATGTTGCCACTATTACTAAGGGGCCGATTCACTATAGGTCGAATATCGAGGGTTAATTAACCCTCGATATTCAACTAGGAACTAAAATCGTTCGACTTCGAATATCGAAGTCGAACGATTTAGCGCAAATCCTGCGATCGAACGATCGAAGGATTATTCCTTCGATCGAACGATTCGAAGGATTTTAATCCAACGATCGAAGGAATATCCTTCGATCAAAAAATCTCAGGCAAGCCTATGGGGACCTTCCCCATAGGCTAACATTGACTTCGGTAGCTTTTAGCTGCCGAAGTAGGGGGTCGATGTTTTTCTTAAAGAGACAGTACTTCGACTATCGAATGGTCGAATAGTCGAACGATTTTTAGTTCGAATCGTTCGATTCGAAGTCGAAGTAGTAGTCGATGGTCGAAGTAGCCCATTCGATGGTCGAAGTAGCCCAAAAAACACTTCGAAATTCGAAGTTTTTTTAATTATAATCCTTCACTCGAGCTTCATGAATCGGCCCCTAAATGTTTATTAGTAGTAGTACAGGTATGGGACCTATTATCCAGATTGCTCAGGACCTGGGGTTTTCCAGATAACAGATCTTTCCTTAATACCTTAAGTCTAATAGAAAATCATGGAGACAATAGAATAGATTTTGCTTCCAATAAGGGTTAATTCGTTGAGATAAAGTACAAGTTACTGTTTTATTATTACAGAGAAAAGGAAGTCATTTTTAAACATTTGGATCATTTGGACAAAATGGAGTCTATGTGAAATGGTTTTTCTATAATTGAAAAATGGGTTTCTAGATAATGTATCCCATACCTTTAATCATACCTTTAGTTTAAATTGCATTATTGTCTCTGTGCATAAGAGTGTATGAGGATACAACCACAAGACACAATCATTTACACCTACAAGCCATGTGAATGGAGGGTCAGTCAAGGGACTGCAGCTTTTGGAGCGGCATCAGGGGGTTTGTGATAGATTCAGCAACAGCTGAGCAGAATTAATTTAAGTCAGGATGGTTGCTACAAGTAAGGTAGGTGGTAGGTTATGAATTTCAAGCCTGCTGGGCACTCACCTGATGGGACCAGTTTTGAGAAGCTCTCACCCACCCTTCTTAGTCAACAAAAAATATATATATGGGATTGTCACATCTTGATAATTTTGTGTTTGAAAGCAGGGTCAGCGTAATCCTAATTGAGATGCTCCTGACCAGGTATTTAGGTGGATACAAGGGAGTTAAAAGTAGGCTGGAGGTTTTGTACGTGGCCATTGTTAAAGGGTAACTAAATCTTTAAGATAAGCGAATGTAAAATGGATGAGGGGGCTATTCTAAGCACTTTTGCAATTTACATGTATTATTTATTTTCCTTGTATTCCAAGATATTAAGGGATACATGTACTGTTAATATGAATGAATTTTGTTACAACAGCGCCACCTGCTGGTCATTTCCCACCAGTCTGACCAGCAAGTAGTCAAGGAAGTTGTCAGGAGAAAGAAAGAGGCTGCTCTGATGTTCTTCTGCTTAGGAAAGATGTGAGAAAGGTTTCTAATTTTATTCCTAAGCAGAAGAACCTCAGCCTCTTTCTTTCTCCTGACAACTTCCTTGACTACTTGCTGGTCAGACTGGTGGGAAACTGATCAGCAGGTGGCGCTGTTGTAACAAAATTCATTCATATTAACAGCACATGTATCCCTTAATATCTTGGAATAAAAAGAAAATAAATAATGAATGTAAATTGCAACAGTGCTTAGAATAGCCCCCTCATCAGTTTTACATTCACTTATTTTTAAGGTTTACTTATCCTTTAACCACCCAGCTCTGGTCTCCATGTGATTTATTTAGTATATCAGTTCATATATTTTTACTAGTTCCATGCATTAGTTTTTAGGTCCGCTGAATACCAAACCCAATCCAAAGCCTAAGAGGTCAATTTACTAATATTTGGACTTCTATTTTTTTCACAAATCATATTTTTCTCAAAACTCTAATTTCTCCAAAACTCTAAGGGGGTTATTTATCAAAGTCCAAATTTATCTCATTATTTCTATTAAAAAAGCAACTCTGAATTGCCGTTGGACCTTATTTATCATAGAAAAAGCTCGCTAAAATCAGTTTGGGCTAAAAATCAGAAAAAAATGCTTAAATGCTTAAAAATTATTATTTTTTTTAAATTGGACCTTTGCTTTAACTTCTGCAGGACCACAACAGCTTGGAGATGGCGGATTTTCAGATTCAGACTTTTTTCAGCCTCGTAGTATAATACATTTCTGGAAAAAAAAGATTTTTTTTCTGTCAAAAAATCCAAATTTTTCGTGATTTTTGTATTCAGAGTTTGATAAATAACCCCCTAAAAATTTGAGATTTATCAAATGTGAAAACTACGAAGAATTGTGGAAGGCCCATAGTAGTCAATGGGAGCTGTGATGAGCCTAATGGTTTTCAGATTTTTATTAATTTTTTTAAAAACTAGAGGTTTTTCTTTTTTTTACGGAATCATTCAGTGTTTTTTATTTCATTCATACTTTTTATATTCAAACTTTTTAATAACTTTCATGGCATGTGCGGTTTTAGAGAAATAAAGTTTAATTATGGTTTTAGAAACCTCTAAGCCCACTAACATTCGACTAAATTGCATATTTAAATTAGGGATGCACCGAATCCACTATTTTGGATTTGGCCGAACCCCCGAATCCTTCGTGAAAGATTCCGCTGAATCTCGAACCAAATCCTAATTTGCATATGCAAATTAGGGATAGGACAGGGAAAACATTTTTACTTCCTTGTTTTGTGACAAAAAGTCACGTCCCTAATTTGCATATGCAAATTAGGATTCGGATTCGGTTCGGCTGAATCTTGCTGAAAAAGACAGAATCCTGGCCGAATCACAAACCGAATCCTGGATTCGTTGCATCCCTAATTTAAATTTGATTGCTTTGAAAGCGCCTCTAAACACTCATACCCAACCAAATTTTACGCCGCTGTTCCTGGACAATATTCCTGTGGTCCATAAACATCATGGTTGTATTGTATAATCAGTGTTGCATCATAAAACTTTTCCCCAGCATTCCAGGACCAGAGGCCTTATTAATATGCAACATAATCCTCCAATGAGAATTCTAGTTCCAATTAAATTTCTCCCCATGTTCCTTGTGTGTGGACTGGGGCTAAAAGTATTGAGCACAGTATTTCTATTACAGAACATCTCATAAGCAATATGTCCTCCCTTCTGATTACATTGTAAATTCATGAAACCCAGTTATATAATAATCTCCATATGTAAGATGTCGGACATAGTGCTGGATGAATCTGTAATGATATTTTTGGTCGTCCAGTTTTTATAAGATGAAATCTTCTTTCCTCCACTCTGAGTGTATTTTTTTCACCAGCAATATTAAGCAATACTTTTCAATATATTTTGTAACTTCCCTTTAGAGTTTCCCATTCAAAGCCTTGGCTGAAAATGGTATTTCATTTTCTTTTAACAACTTACATTAGGGTTTTGTAAAATATCGTAAAATAGATATACAGTATTACATGTTTGGTTGAGCTTTCAAATCTATTTTACCCGTTTCAAACAATATAAGACCTGCATAACCTGCATTTAGATTTAGAAAATATTCAACACAGAACAGTCAAATAAAATATATTTTACAAACACAAAAAAGCTTTGAAAATAACTAATAGAGCTGAGCCTTTGTGATTCAGCCTTTATTGCTGCCATGTCTTGTTAGAAAGAGATTATTTACTGGTTTCAACCCCGGAAGAATGTTGCTCTTTGAGAAGCTACTATTTCTGTAAATTGGTTCTGCAGGAGAGAAATGCCTGGAGGAAAAATGAATATTTCTGATGCATCGGTAGAGAGAATAAGATAAATGAAGGGAATGAACTTCCAATGGCAGATGGGTCACTCTATCACTGTGATATGCTTATGGCCAGTTCATTGATGTCCAACGAGGGGACACCACAGTTGATCACTACCAAAGGGGACGCATCTGCTGATCACTGTTTATTTTATTATTGTAAATGGGAAACTCTGTTTATGGCTCACTTTGCAAATTGCCCCCTTAAACCATAAACCAAGTGCTTTCCATTTACAAGTTAATTGATAGTTGTTGATCTCGCTTGATGCTACTCAATGCCTTGTGATCTTCAACATTTTGGTGGCAACTAAAAGCAGAAGGTGTTTGAAGATCTCAGGCCTGTAGGTTCCACTTGTTTTGTTTAATATTATTTATTTTTAATTTTATTTACAGGAGATTTTAGGAGTGTGGAGTCAAGAGTGGCCTCATAACGTCTGCTTATATTTTACCTCTTGCTTTTATCTCCTTAATTACGTTAAGGTGTTACTCAATCAGCACACATTTCATTATACTCTGAATTTCTGGTCACATCTTTCCTTAGCTCTTTCCATACCCTCCTGTAGTGCTATAATGCTCTTTCGAGACTCCAGCAGACAAAACTGATTTCTCTCATCGAATTGGCCAAAGCCTATCAAAAAATGGCGGAGAATGATATTTTTTAAAACCATTCTTTTTCTTATTTTCCTACATTTGATTTACATCTGGAAAATATCAAGCACAATCTTCCATCTACACTGGCTGAAATGTAATTATGGTGTTGGTCTATTGTGTTCAGGGAAGCCATTTTGTATCAGACATTGGGTCAAATTACCACTCTGTATAGTAAAGTAAAATTGTTGTACTGGTATAGGACCTGTTATCCAGAATGCTTGGGACCTGGGGTTTTCCGAATACCTGATCTTTTCTTAATTTGGATCTTCATACCTTAAGTCTACTAGAAAATCATGAGAACATTAAATAAACCCAATAGGCTGGTTTTGCTTCCAATAAGGATTAATTATATCTTAGTTGGGATCAAGTACAAGCTACTGTTTTATTATTACACAGAAAAAGGAAATATTGTTTTTAAAAATGTGGCTAATTTGGATCAAAATGGTGTCAATGGGAGACAGACTTTCCAAAGTTTGTAACTTCGTGTATAACGGGTTTCCAGATAATGGATCCCGTGCCTGTACTATAATCCAAGTACTGTTTAATTCAGAGATTTTGATGTCTTAATCAGACTGACGGTTTGATGAACAACAAAGTGAAACACTTTCTATAGGGTGCAATAAAGATTTATTCCAATCACCTGCTTTCAGAGGTTAAGAGACTTTCCATCCTGCAAAGAGGGGGCTATGGAGCAACAGCAAAGCACTTACTGCTGTTTGACAGCTTTTCTTGAGTTCATATGGAAAATCCTTATAAATGACATTGTCATTAGAATATATAGGGATTCTGAGCTGAAGAAAAGCATCTGGATATTCCTCTTATAAAAGGAAAATATTCCAATATTCACCTTCTCCGCTATTTCAAAGACAACAAATGTGTGTTACAACATTTCCTAAAAATATTCATTTAAGTTTATTTTTATTTCGTTGCCTTGCCTTGCAATTATATTCTGTGCTGGCGTTACTCATTTATACTGCTGATGGCATTTGATGAATATATTCAAATTCATCCAGTTCTGAACACGCAGTATATTTAAGGATTATGTTTATGCACGGACAAAAATGAAAATGAATGGGACCAGCAAGATATGAAGTGAGGGAAGCAATTGCATTAGAGGGGCAAGAAGATAACATGTTTATTATGTTTCCATATGGTAATAAAAATAAATTCGAAAGGCGGTATTAAAGTGAAAGTTTACAGTTTCTATGACAACAACTTTTCAACTTACTGGGAATGCAGCAAAAATTGTTATTTCATATCGGGGTGTTTTATGGAACATTTAGTCAACCATTTAACCATTTGTTTTCAAAAATTATGGTTTCAAAAATATATTTTCACTGTTTATCACTGAAAGGGAAGGAAAGTATAGAAATATTTGTTCATAAACGAATGAATGTTCTATATGTCCTGCTTGGTCTGTACGCAGGATCGCTGCACCAATGAGGTGAGTTGAGAAAGTTGCCTCAGGTGGAAGTGCCCATCTGGTTACCAGGGGCAGAAAAAATGTCACTATTGGTAACTTTAAGAGCCAAATTTCTCATTTTTCAGAAATTTGTCTCTTCTAGTCCAGGGAGAGCTCCTGACCCCCTCCAGCGCCAAAAAGGTGAGATCGATTGGTTGGGGGGCAGCAGCAGCAAGCCACCTTAGGCAGGGCCGGAACTAGGGGTAGGCAGAGTAGGCACGTGCCTAGGGCGCAAAGCTGGGGGGGGCGCCAGGCACATACCTGCTCTGTCGCCTACCCCGTGTCCGGTCCAGTCTCTCCCAGACTGGCGAGTGTAACTTTCACAAAAATGCGCTTCTGCGCATGCGCGCACACCATTTCGCACATGCGTGCAGGAGTGAAGCTTTGAGCATGTGCAGTGGAGCACACTGAGCCGGCGCCGTGGCCCGCCAGGTTGCCTAGGGCTCCTGGCCTGGCTCTGACCTTAGGCAGCAGGATCGTCCCTATCTGTAAAGGATAGGGTTCCATTTCCACACTATACTCTGGACCCATAAATGACTTCCACTGTCTTCTTTGACCGAGCTTCTCACTCTTTCATCACCAAATCCTCACCCTAAAACATCACTACAAAACAACAGTTCTATGTCCATAGACTTATATCGATTATTGTATCTCCTGCTCAAAACAAACCAGACAACAGGAATACAGAACTTAAGCAAATTAAGCAAGTAGCAACAGCTGATGTTGAATGGGAACAAGAAGTTCACTCAACTCTCGCAAGATCTCCCATAAATCAAACCAGCCTCACAGTGTCTGCAACAATGCTCTTGATTTTGTTCTTTATGGACAAAATATTGCTACTTTAGGACAGATGATAACAAGTATTGAGGCAACAATATTGTATGACAAAAGTGTGAGAGACTATTAGAGGTTGTTCATGAAAGGCCATTATCATTACAGGTATAGGATCCCTTATCCGGAAACCCGATATCCAAAAAGCTCCGAATTATGGAATGGCTGTCTCCCATAGACTCCATTTTATCCAAATAATCCAAATTTTTGAAAATGATTTCCTTTTTCTCTGAAATAATAAAACAGTAGCTTGTACTTGATCCCAACTAAGATATAATTAATCCTTATTGGAAGCAAAACCAGCCTATTGGGTTTATTTAATGTTTAAATGAATTTCTAGTAGACTTAAGGCATGAAGACCCAAATTACAGAAAGATCCATTATCCGGAAAACCCCAGGTCCCGAGCATTCTGGATAACAGGTCCCATATCTGTACTATCCTTTATTATTATACTACCATCACATCTATACAGCCCCTGAACCATTGGAGTAAACAACCAAAGAACATTCACTCAACACACTAGAGTCAATTTCATCAAATGCCAATAAACTATATTTAGTAAGGTCACAAATGTCCATACCTTAGGAGAACAAATACAGAAGAACCCCCATTTTACATTTAGGAGACCAGAAATAAATGGTGTTAAGTCTGGGAAAATGTAAAATCAGGGAAAATTATGCATTTTATATTTGGTGGGACCACAAAAAAATGTGGTAAAAACGTAACATCAACGGATGTAAAATGTAAGTTTTAGTGTATATGCCATTGCCTCTATTTTATTTTAAGCCAATTTTGAAATTATAATTCTATGCACCTAGGGGGTTATTTACTAGACTCTGAATGCAAAAATCCCGAAAAATTCATGATTTTTTTTTATAAAATCGGACTTTTAAACAATTGCGAATTTTTCGGAATTTATTAAACCCTGTGTATGGAAAAGTCTGAATTTGAAAATCCGGCATCTCAGACCTGTCGAGGTTGCATAAAAATCAATAGGAGAAGTCCCAATGATTTTTTGATGTGCGCTGGGTTTAGTGCAGTTGCCCAAAGTTTTCTGAGTTTTTGGGCAAAAAAGCTTAAGAAATCGGAGTTTTCAAGTGAAAAAATGGAAAAAAACGTGAAAATCTGATTTTTTTTTTCCCGCAAAGCAAATTTTCTGGAAAATTTTATAATAAATAAGCATAATATACCCAATTTGATCGGGGTTTGTAGCAGAAAATGTTGAGATACTACTGTAAAGTGCTGTGCTACTTACTGGTGCAATATAAATAATGCCAAAGCAGGGGAATATTTATAGGTTTTAAAAAAGTGATACAATGACCCATTCCATCATGAAATGGTCTAGAGACTTCACTGTAAATTGTACAGTGAAGTCCAGAACAAAATGTTGTGGAGGCCTATTTATTAAAGACTATATTTTATGTGTTTTTAGAGGTTTTTGAAACTACAATTTATCTGTGGAATTCTTGAGTTCGGTCAATAAATCCATTCAACAGAACCCTATGGGAACCTTGTAGAATTCATCTTTGCACTCAAAGAAAAATTGACACGAGATATAATAAATGTTCAACTGCAAAAAAGAAAGTTTCTCAAATTCTTATAAATCTTCCATACTGTACAGAAGAAGAGCAAGTGAACCAACTCCAGAAAATGTTCATATATATTTATAAAGTTCGCTACATGCACTTTAATTTAAGTGTAAGTTATTTCTGAACTTTAAAGTTCTTTCTAAGTGTTCCTCTAAGGTTGGGAATATTAGGATGTTTGGCGTATGCAGCTCCGTAAGTGTAGAATCTTTTCTCTGTAGGTTCCTTTAATTTGGAGAGATTCCACATTAGCCTTTCTCCCTGTGTATGTCTCGTTGCTGTGAGCACCTGCTGATTCCTAGCTGAAAACCTGGATAATATTTTCATGTGAATAAAAAAAAAAAAAAAGGAAAGAAATAACAAGCAATATATTTATGAGCTAAATATCTTGGCAGAATTATGCAAAGTGCTTTTTATCAACTAGTGAATTATAGAACAGAAGGATATTCACACCAGAAATTGATGCGTGGCTTATTAACTTGTCCTGGTAGAATCTCTGGCTTTTTGTACTGTCAGTGCATCCCACAGTGTTTGGACTTGACAGTTTTGAAGACATGTGAAGATGATATTTCCATTTATGAAATAGCTGTGAGC